>JAXGGA010008791.1:0-54857 GCA_038373865.1 Uloborus plumipes
TTTAATGAATTATTATTCATAATATTTCATTGAAATTATTTCTTAAATAACAAAAAAAAGTATAAAATATACAAATTATGCAAATTAAATGCTACGTAGTTTCACGTGACCAGTCAGACTCCTTCCTCTCTCAGTCATGTATGGCAGGTGTGAGGCGTCCATTTGCTGAAAATTCATTGGCCATGTTATCCCTACGAAAAGAGGTTAGTTTCTTTAGAAGCTGAATGCTTCGACTGTAGCGATAATTCTCCATATCTTGTTGAATTCAAACCGTTTTCGACAAGTTTTGCAGCTTTAAAGTAGCATAATAACTTTAAGTTAGCTTCCAGAAATAAAATAGCAAAGGCTGCTTAATATGAACTCGAAAATTTTCACAAATCCTGAAGTTGGAGTACTTTCGAATGGCGAAGTAAGGATTGTACAAGGTTTGTAAATTAAAGTTATTTTCATTCATAATTCGGCTTGTAATGCTTAATAGTTTCGAATTATCCGAGAAAATACTTCGTGCATAGTTGAATGGAAAATAAAAGGGAACTATAATTGGTTGTATCAATGGAGAATTCGTTCAGAAATAAATCTGACTATGCACAGGCACGCCGTTTTTAGTAATTAAATCCTAAAAGAAGAATAAATTAATAATTTTGATAATTAAGACCAAAAAAATGAATTATGCTTTATTTAGTCTAGAACTTATCTTCTGAAACAATCCGACTTTTGTACACATTTGTTTAAAAATTCTAAAAATAAAGTTAATTGAATTTCATTCAAAATTGAAAATTCAAGAGATTTTGATTCATAGTTTGTGCTATGAAAACTTCAGTTGTCTCTACCATAAGTAGCGTATCTCGAAACCCCTTGGTAGGAAAATTTTCACGGTGTTTCAGTTCAATGTCATGTCTTACAATAGGTTTGTATCAGATCCGTATTCAAGGGATAGGTTTTTAGGGTTCAAACCCCCTCCGAAAATTTTCAAAACTGTTAGAAAAAATGGTTTTTCATACTTTCTCACTGCTGTTATTGCTGGTTTTTTCTTAATTTTCTTATTTACTTTGAAATCGTAATTAAAAAATGAAATTATCACAATTAAATATCTGTACAAATTAAGTGTTTTTTTCTGTAGTATTTATTTTTATTGTAGTAATTGCAAATATAATTTCTTAACAATACACCTTTCCGTTCGAATTTTTAACACTACTAAAAAATAACACCAAAATTCTTCAAATTTGTAAGGACCAAACTCTATATTTAACACATCTCATAAGTGGCCCAGGAAGATTTAAATTTCGAAAGTATTCTTTCGAATACCCTGATATGAAAACTCGTCTATCCATATTTTTTTTCTTTATTGAAAAAATTATGTTTTTACATTTTTCATGTTGATATCCTTTTAACATCTATTGTAACAAAAATCAACAGAATGTAGGACATGAAATCAAATTTTATTAACTTTATAGATTTCACGAGAAATAGGTTTGGTAAAACCCTCCCCGAAACTAAGGTCTGGTTACGGCCCTGGTTTGTATAAATATCTGTACATTAATGTCTATAATAAAGATAAGTTAATACGACTTTTACGGAACAGAGTGTGTTCAATTTCATCAATTTGTAGGCTTAAAGGGTAATCTCTATTGCTCTATCTGCCCGAAATTGAAAGAAAATGGCCATTTTGAGACAAAAAATTTGAATTTTGAGCTTTTTGGATTTTTAAATTTCAAAACCCCACCTATGTGAATTCTAGTGCATCAAGGAACCTCTGTGCCAAGTTTGATGAAAATCCGATGAAAACTGCAATTGTATAAGGAACTAACATACAAATATATATACATCAATTTTAATACATAGACTAAAGTTTAAATTGAAAAATATTTTATCTTATAATAAGCATTAATTTTTAAATACACTAAGCAAATGTTTTTTGTTCACTTCTATTTGAATTGTCATACTCCCCCCCCCCCCTCGAATACAGTTGAACATGAAGCAAGTTGTGATGCCTTTGAATTTTTTTTTCTTGAAGCTAAATCGTAATTAAAACATCGGAAGTCATAATTTCCTGAAGTGTTCAAGCTAGACGAGTCATTAGAGTAGCTTACTTTCAAAAAGTAATTCATTTTTTCCCGTATTCACATTTCAAGGGAAAATATCCGACTGGTGTGGCTCCGAAATTTAAAAACATTTACCTGCAAGTCAAGCACAAAAAAATCGTCGAAATTATAGTTTTGTTTTGAGTAGAAATGACTTGAATGTACGTACACGGGTATTTCGAAAAAGTTCTAAGATTCTAAATAATTTGAAAACTAAGTTTTAGTCAATTTCAAATTTTATTTGCATTTCAGTTTTGATTTATTTTTTAACTGTAGTATTCTACTAAGCTACGTTGTGAGCAAATTTGTACATTTAAGAATGTTCTGTCAGTGTGCTTGAAGGTTTTAAAAAATTAAATCTCTCGGAAAAATTTCAAACGTTTAAAATATTAGTTTCCTAATTTAAGTATTCTTCCAATCTATGAACAATTTAACTCAACTAAATGAAATCTCACAAATTACTAACTTTCAAACGTATCGGAAAAAGTAGCAAAGAATATTTTAAACACCCTGGAGGAAGAAGTACTTGCAGAAAACATAAAATGCTCTTCAGTTGAAACAGTTTCTGAAACATTTAAATTTTTGAATTTTTTTAAATTAAATGAGATGCCATTTTCATTAATTGACGTAGGGGGATGTGCTTTTTTGTACTGATTTTACCTTGCATGAGTTGAAAAGATGGAGATTCCTTGTGATAGCAAAATTATGGGCTGACAGTCAGATTCCTGAACAGATTTAAGTTGTAAATTAATAGTACTGACAAAGATAAAATCTAGAGCAGTAAGTAACCACCCGTAAGGCAGGGATAAGGCAGAACCATGCAAAACACCACCAACTCGTTTATTCCATCCATGGATTGCAGTTTAGTGCTTTTAGGCGCTCGTCCGCATGGAATAGGAATTAAACGAGCTGAAGGCAAAAATTCGCCAACTAGAGCAAAGAGAGCCAAAAAAACTGGTAGCCCTGGCTTACGGGCGATTACTTACTGCTTTATTTCAGAGTTTTCTTCAAAATTTTCGAGTTGTACCGTACCAAGTGCGGTCACTCACTAATGTTTTAATTTCACATGAGATACCAGTTTTTTTTGGCTCTTTGCTCTATAAAGGATTTTTGCCTCCAGCTCGTTCAATTCTTATTCCATCATGCTGACAAGAGCCAAAAAGTAAACTGCAGTCCATGGATTTAATAAGAGTTTGTGGTGTTTTGCTAACAATCTAGAATCAGGTACGCAAGTAATAGTGAAATTTCCCATAAGTGTATGACCGGTAGAATTGTTTTCAATAGTTTGGAGCTCAAAGTTTAAAAGAGAGTCTGCAAGATAAACAAAAAAATAATTGATCATAAAATCTAAATAAGCATCGAGAAATGCTTAAAAGCATTTAAAAAATTTTCTTCAGTTTTAGGTATCTTCAACCTCAACTAAGAAATATAGTATGCAGACTTTCTCAAGAATCTGACTTGCGTTGCGTTGTTTCTGCCACTGTGTTCGTAAGTACCGTACCTTTTCTGAAACTCAAATTGAAACTTTTCCTGCATTTCAATTGTTCTATCAAGGCTTAGATAGTGTTTTATAAAAAAACGCTATCTAGTGAAGCCTTGGTTCTATACAAGGTTTCCGCTACGGCCCTTATAATAAACCTTTGGTATTTTAAGATTGGTATTTCAACCTAGGAAACAATTTTTAGCAAACAATCTTTCAATCTTTAAGAGTGGAGCAATTCCACGATAAGGTCAACCGGATAATCAAATTTTCAAAATTAATATTTTTAAACAAACAAGGTATCATTTTAAAGGTGAAGAGTTGTATTTTTTGAAATATCTACTTAAATTTTGATTAGTTCATTAAATAAGTTACAAGATGTTAAACAAAGGTCAAGATCTTGAGTATTTTCAAACCATGTTGGAGACTCTCAAAGAAACTATTTTTTCATAAAAATGCAAACTAATATCATGAATTACGATGAATGACCATGTAGATATAAGATACGCATGAGGTTTTGTTAAAAAAATGAATAAAAATAGAATTTTGATTTTTCAAGGAATTTCTACGGGGCACATTAACTGTTTTGCGTCTGACATTAAAATGCGCATATTTTTACGCTGAGCCTATAATTTCAAAGCTACATACCTATATTTTTGTATATAAAGTAAGATTTTCAATGTAATGGATGTAACATATTTTAATTTTGAATTTAATTCTCAAAAAAATCAGGGTATCGGACGTAAGACATTTTTACGTCCGATACTTAACTGATTTTATATTCCGTATGATGCAGGAAGTATTTTGACCGTAAATTTAATGATTTTAAATTAAACTAATTTGGGAAATGGAATTAAAACTAAGAAATTTCTTTGTTTTTTACGTCCGACACCATGAAATTGCCCAGTTGATAATTCTTGTTCAGAAATGTTAGTCTCCTTATTCTAGTTTCAGATATTAATTGCCAAATTTATGTAGTGTTAAGTTTTTGAAATATTGCCTTTAAGTGTTTGACTATAAGATTGGGACCGCCAGGGGACTAAACTAGCGTCTTCAAGCCCATCATTTCAATGTTGTCTTGGTACATACTAAACACTTTTTTTCGTTGGAAAAGATCAATAAAAGAACAAATATGTAATTAAACTTTAAGTTTGGGAGAAGAGCAATTTTGACCAGGCCTGATGAAGATAAGCCTTGAAAATAAGACATGATCATCCTTTCCACCTCGAGGAGATAAACATTTGAGTCTGGCAACAATGGAAAAATAGAATAAGCTGTTAAATATTTTAAGATGAAGTCCACTATAGTAGATTGTAAAACCTTTTGGCCATTTTGTAAGAAATTTTAATTTGAAATGTAAATAGTGTTAATAAACCTTTTTAATATAAACTCTTCATGTAAGATGTCACCACTTCAATATTTTTAAAATACCGAGCAGACAACCGCCCATAAATTAATAAGAAAATGTGTTACTCAGATGTAACATTTGGCGCCCCCGGGTGGGCCTTGTCTACTTGGTAAATACAGATGAAGTGATGACAAGAACGCCATTAAGTTTGATCTGATTAACTCTTGATTTAGAAAATAGAAGAGACATCAAATTTAGTGAATTAATAAGATATTGTTTGCGAATTGTGCAAATTGCAGAAGTATTTAAGAAAATTGCAATATTTTAAGAAATGGATGCAATTTATAAGGCAAAGCGCACTATTTTAAGATCGCAAGCAATAAAGCTATTCAAAAAGATTGATGCGAAATTAGCAGAAGGTAACATAAATGAAGATGATTTAGATCAACTTTTGGCGGAATTGGATTTGAAAGAAAAGGAGCTTAATTTTCTTGATATTGAAATTCAAAAAACCATAGAATTAAAGGATGTAGAACAAGAAATCTTAAAATGCGATGAATATAATACAAAGATAGTAATTTGGCGAACAAAAATAAAACGCGCCGTAACAAAATTTGAAACTGGTTCCAATGTTATTGCTCCAACTCCGATTTCAAATAAATTAGAAAAAAGAATTTTAATTAGAGAAGTTGAATCCCCTGACATTGATGTACCTCGCCAAGATATCGATGAATTTGAAGATAATCTATCCGATTGGCTAAGATTTTGGGATCCTATTCGACAAAAATTTGAAGATGCAAATAAGGCAGATATGAATAATTTTGAAAATACTGTCGAATAGATAGAAAATAGCAAAACTGGTTCAGAAAATGAGCCTCTAGAAATAAAACAGGTGGCCTCAAGTTTGGTTCAAGAAATGCAAGAAAAAAATGAAGCTAAAAGTAATTTTAGAGATGAAGAATATCAAGTTTCTGATAAAAGGATTCGACTGATTACTGATCATCCTGGTGAACAAGTTGTCAGGTTGAAAGTTGAAACTGGTTGCAAAATACAAATTTATTTTGACAGTGTTGAATTATCTGAACGGCCATGCCTTATGACTGGTAACAGGCAAGATGTGCAGGATGTGAACATGGCGAACCAAAAATGTATAAGAGCAAATAGTCCTTTTGCATCAAAATCTGCATACGAAGTTGATAGACAGTACTTTGCCAAATTAATGATTCCTGGAGCAAACGTTGGCTTCAAAATTGGCAAAGGAAGAGAAAACATTAGAAATCTACTGCAAAAAGGTAGTGCTGAGATAGTGTTCACTCAGGATCGTACACGGCAAACTGCACACAAAAAACCTCTAAGAATATTTAGCTATCTTGCGAAAGATAAAAGTGCCAAGAAAACGATTATAAGGATTTTGGCGAGAAAAGATGTTTTAAATGGACCTGGCTCGCCAACACGGGACAACATCACGATGTTCACATCAGCTATTGTTGTGATTGTAAATGGCGTCGGCATGATGGAAAAGATTGAGAAAGAATTTGAACTGTCTCAAATTAAGTGGAAATTTGACCCTCCATGAGCCTTCATGGTGTGGAGTTTCGGGAAAGTTTCAGAAAATTCTCAAGAACCTTCTCCGAAAGAATTTAGGACATTCTGGCAAAACGTAAGAAGGCTAGATTTTTGAGAACTTTTTGAACTGTCTCAGTAGAACTTTCAATGGAACAGTAGACTTTCCCTGTTTTTTTTTAGTTTTAAGTGTTATGAATTGTTAACTGATGTTTTCTGTTTTATTTTAAGTTCATTAGTTTGTGACAAAATTTATTTTTGATTAAGATTTTGAGTTTATTCCAAACTCAAGGTGGGGAGGATGATGAAGATAAGCCTTGAAAATAAGACATGATCATCCTTTCCACCTCGAGGAGATAAACATTTGAGTCTGGCAACAATGAAAAAATAGAATAAGATGTTAAATATTTTAAGATGAAGTCCACTATAGTAGATTGTAAAACCTTTTGGCCATTTTGTAAGAAATTTTAATTTGAAATGTAAATAGTGTTAATAAACCTTTTTAATATAACCCTTTTCTACTAAGATGTCACCACTTCAATAGTTTTAAGATACTGAGCAGACAACCGCCCATAAATTAATAAGAAAATGTGTTACTCAGATGTAACAAGGCCCGTCATTTCGGGGTTCGGGGGGGAGGGGTTCAATTGCCCCCCCCCCCCTGACTTTGGGTAACCCATGTATTTACGTGTGAACAAGCGTGGTTTTGCCACTTTTTTACAAATTTACATTGTGTTCACACCCTTTGCCCCCCCCCCCCTGGAAAAATTCGAAATGACGGTCCTGATTTTGACC
This sequence comes from Uloborus plumipes, assembly GCA_038373865.1. Taxonomy (NCBI): domain Eukaryota; kingdom Metazoa; phylum Arthropoda; class Arachnida; order Araneae; family Uloboridae; genus Uloborus; species Uloborus plumipes. The sequence continues at coordinate 7,268 of JAXGGA010008791.1, forward strand.
CTTTGGTCACCAATTAACGACACAAAGTAGCTTCGAAATCAAATGCTTTCTCAATGACTGCTCCAAATTTAGAAAGTCCGTTTCTTTACACAAGTTAACTTTATTATCAGATTCGAATGCTCATAGAAATGTCTAACGAGCTCAAATTAGTAGTTATTCGTGAAGTAAATTTTGAAATGACGTAAGTGGTATTGTAATCTTACTGTGCTTGGTAACCTTGACTACCTATTATGGATGCTGAAAAGCAAATTGGCAGATTACCGATTAATCGGTTATTGATAATCGGCGATTAATGATAAAGATGATTGTTTTAACACTACCAATTTTACCGTCAATATTTTTTCTTATACAGTTCCGAGTTTAGAAATAGTAAATAATTCACTTCTGAGAGATTTTTTTTCCATTTTCGTAATTTTCACGATTTCAATATTTTATCAAATTTCTTAGAACCAATTTTCATATTGTCAAAAATATTACATTAGCACGTTGTTAATTATGTTAATTCACATAAATAAAACAAGGAATGTGTGTATATGTTTATGTGTGTGTACCTTATACAAATCCAGTTTACGTCGGATCTGTACGAAATTTGGCAGGGAGATATTTAGGCACCCGGGAAGGATCATAGGATGGTTTTTGAGCGGGAAAAAAGCGCCGACCCGTTCGAATTTCGAACAAAGGTTTTCAAAATGGCTCTTTCTACCCGAAATACTTATCGGGTGTTCTCGATCTTGGTCTCATTCGAAAGAACGCAAAAAATACCTTATATTAATGTTTCCTTCCTACGATTTTCAAAACCACTAATCGATATCTCCACCCTGAAAAAAAGATACGGGCTTCTAAAAGAAAGCGGAATTTAATTTTTAATTGAAAATCTACGATTATCTGCGCGTGAAAAAACCTCAATGACTTCTATCTGTTGCCATTTTGGCCTGAGTGCTGTAAAAATAAAATTCTTAAATTGCTTTTACCATTAGTGTCAGAGAATAATTTTTTCCCCAGCCAGTTTCAATAAAATTGTAACCTTAAACGTTCATTTTATTTTCCCAATCAGTGCTGGCTAAAGAAATTCGAGGAGTAGGGATGAATAATAATCAGAGAGAAACATACAGTAAATTGAAATATCATCAGGAAATAAAAAATATCGTCTGCCTTGTTAAAGAAATTAAACGCGTGTAAAAAGAAAAAATACATTTGAAAGATTTTAAATCGCCGTGCTGTTTTTTTTTTCTAAAAGCAGATAATTTACTGTTATTTTTCTGCGGATAATTCTTATAAGCAATTTTTTATTGCATTGTAGTAGAGTATTTAATCTTTGTACGTTTTGGGAATAATTGCACTTTTAATGGTAATCACGATCCCACAGAAGGATGTTTTTTCTCTATATACTTTAAATTTCTTCGAACAACATTTTTGATAAGCATTTGTAGCGTTTTATGTGCAAAAGAAAATTAAGCGTCGAACTGGACATCAGAAACGTTTAAAGACAACTAATCCTATTAAAAAAAGGAGTTTACGAATTGGATTCTATATTTTTACCATTCTCGTCAAAAATAAATTGTTTGAGGTTCCCTTAATACTTAGGTCCTGAACTTATATGCTGCATTTAAAATCCGAGCAAAGCCGGCCACAACAGTTAGTTGGACATAAAATTCAAAAAAGGGGGGGAGAGCCTATGGTGAGCACTCTAATTTAGCAGTACTTTTAATTTAAAAATTTCCATAAATAGTAGCAATTTAATTCAAGACTTATTCTTTGTGAAAATTAGAGATTATCTAAAAACACTGTGCTAGGGAAAACACTATCGCAACATGAAAAATTTTAAAACTGTGTCTGCGTATATATTTATTCAAAGTGGAATTAATTCAGTAAAAACTTTACATCAATTGTGAGGAATATTATTACTGATAGTAAAATTGTTCATTGTTTCTTAGTGAAGGTATAATTTAAAGAATAATACTTAAAAAAATATTTTTTCAACCGATTAATCAGCCCAATTTTGCCGACTATTAACAATCGGCAAAGTGGCAGATTATGGCCGATTAATCAGTGCTGACGATTAATCGGGAATCCCTACTACATATTTACTCGTATGTTAAGTAAAAATCGAGGAATAACTCAAAGGGCTAAAAGTGGTGTAGTTGGTTCTAATATTCCCACCCCCCTTTAAATTTATCTTTTGTCATTTACGTGAATATCTAATTTTAAATTTTCTTTTAGGATTCTCTGATTATGACCATCTGAAAATGTATTTTCACTTTGGACTTTCGTGACTACGACCAGGAAGTCTCCTTGTGAAATAAAGATGTGAGCTTCTTATACCATTGAACTTTCTAACTGACGCTGTCAGTTTAGTTTTAGTAATATGCAAGTTAGATTACCCCAAATATCTAACGATCTTCGTAATGTAACATATTAAGGGCAGATTCAAATTGTAAAACTACGAACAAAGCCCTGAGATATAAAATATTTGTATGTATTCATCGTGGCAGAAATGTGAGCATTATTTGTAAACTTGCAGCAAGAGTTAAAACATTAATTCATACGAAATCACTACTTTGGTAGTTGGCTGAAAAGTAAAGTAAAATAGAAATTGTAAACTATTATCACAATCAATTGACAAAATTCAACTTTTCAGGCACATAGTAATGTACAGTAGCTTTTGTTTACCAATGACTTTGGCAACGGTAGTATTGCTTTAGGTATTAAACCCTTCAACGTGCTTTGAATGGTCCGGAGCATTAGTAGAGAACATACTGTGGATCAGCGTTTGGCGTTGCAATTAAAAATATCACATCTTAGTGGTTTGGAACCCACTTAAACTGTAGGCGAGGGAATAATCTAGTGTTCTGTATTTACTTTTCTATAAAAATGCACTGTTAAACTTTTGTAGCTTCTATATTCAAGAGCGCGTTTCCATTGACCAAAAGCAGAGTAAGGTAAGCGTAATGAACCCGGTCCCGTCTTATTCCATATGTACCGGGTGGAGTGAAAAAAATCAAATTTGTTACAAGCCAAGTAAGAATGCGGAAAAGTTGCCCTTTGAAAGGATCTTTCGTCATGCAAAAGCATCTTTATGACAAAAAATCTTGAGTGTCCGCTTTTGGTTTGAAATTGACCATTAATGCGTCAAAACTGTCAAAATTGCAATAATTTTATCAATTCGATTAAAGCTAAGTAATAGTACGGAAAAGTTGTCTCTTGCACATATATTTCGTCATTTAAAATTATTTTTATAGTAATTATCTTGAGGGTCCTTTCGCGCTTTGATATTGACCATTATTGTATCAAAACTGAAAATTGTAATTTCATCAAATTTTCAAATATGATGTAATAGCACTAAAAAAGTTGGATTTTTGTGAAAATTATGTACCAAACATAAGTATTTAAATTCAAATATATATTTAAATGTTGCACATATGCCTTGAAATTAACCATTAAGACGTGAAAATTAAATAACATTACAATACTTCGCACTCTGACAAAAATGTGTTAGAAGTTATTTCTTTAAAAAAAATAGCTTTAATATGGATCAATTGGTAATGCTATGCGCATCAACCTACTAAAGGAAGCATTTCTGACACCACAGAAGATAACTTTACTTTCTGTTTAATTTACGAAATTCTCACTAAATTATGAATTTTTGCAAATGATACATTACAAATTTTTAACTTGATACAAATTATGATACTAATTTGCAACAACCTAACACAAGTTTTGCACCAAAACTAAACAAGTAACTAAATTAACTAAGAATCTGTTGAACCCTCAAACTATTATCTGAACACTAGCACATAGTTTGACGTAAAAGTAGACCTGAAGGTCAGTTTGATTACTGACAGCATTCAGCCTTAGTGTTAAATTGCGGCATAAGTTTTCTGGATTCGATCTTAACTCTAGTGAATCCATTCTCTTTCATGCATGCATCACAAACCGTAGCCGATGTTTCTGCGACTAATTTATTGCATCGTTCCATTGCTTGAGTACGGCATGGGAAGTTATGGAAATCAAACAATTCAGAAGGTACGCTATCAAGAACCATTTCTTTCAAATTCTTATCTGGAATTCCAATTCTAGATAAGGGATTCTAGATAACGATATGAACGATGGTTCTTGATGGCGTACCTTCTGAATTGTTTGATTTCCATAACTTCCCATGCCGTACTCAAACAGTGGAAGGATGCGTTAAATTAGTCGCAAAAGCATCGTCTACGGCTTGTGGTGCATGCTTGCAAGAGATGGATTCATTAGTTAGAACAATTTAGAAAACTTACGCCGCAGTTTAACATTAAAGCTGAATGCTATCTGTAATCAAACTGATCTTCAGGTTTACTTTTCCGTCAATGTGTCGTTGTTTGTTAGTGTTCAGATAATAGTTTGAGGGTATAACAGTTTGAGAATTCAATTAGTTACTTCTTTAGTTTTGGTGTGAAGCTTCTGAGGCTGTTGAATATTGGTATCATAATTTCATACTTTTAGTGTTAAAAATTTGTAATCTACCATATGAAAAATCAATTTACGAGGGCTGTCTGAAAAGTTTCTGACCTCGATATGAAAAAAAGCAAAACTTATGAAACAAAGAGAGACGTTCTTATTAAGGAGTCTTTTGGAAACTTGGAACCGTAATTTTGGCTATTTTTAGTTCAAATTGTGTGCGTGACAGCCACATTAGTGAGTTGCTCCAACAGTTTTTTTGAAAATGGAAAAAATCGAATATCAAGCTCTGATTCGATACTTGTTTTAAAAAGGAAATACGCCTGCACAAATTAAAAAGGAGTTGGACTCTGTGTGTGGGGACTCTGCACCATCGTCTACAACTATAAAATTTTGGGTAGCGGAATTTAAACGTGACCGTACCAGCTTGAGTGTTCATGAACGCCCAGGTCGACCCAAACCTGCTACCACTGATGAACACATTGCTAAAGCTCATCAAATGGGGCTGAATGACGCAGATTGAAGGTGAGATATATAGAAGAAACTATGAATATCTCTAAGGAATGCGCATGCCACATTTTTAGTGCAAATTTCATAAATTGAGCGGATAGTCCAAGTTTTCTTTTAATATGTCAAAAGTGCTTATACTACTGAGTTTTTGTGCATAGAGATAACAATTGATTTAAATTAAAGCCAATATCTTTGAAGAAAATAACTTCTAATACTACTAAATAAGTTTCAATGCATTTTTCTCAGAGTATGCAATATTGTAACGCTACTCAATTTACACACCATATTGGTTAATTTCAAGGCATGTGCAACATTTTAACATATTTTGGAATTTATACTCGTGTTTGATACATAATTTCAACAAAAACCTACTTTTTAGTGCTATGACATGCTATTTGATTTTTTTATTTGATAAAATTATTACAACCTTCATCAGTTTTCATAAAATAATGGTTAATTTCAAGGCGCGAGTGGACCCTCAAAATTTTTACTATAAAAATAATTTTACCTGACGAAGTATAGATACAAGAGGCGACTTTTCTGCACTATTACTTAGCTTTAATCAAATATTGATTTTTGATGAAATTATTGCAATTTTTGTCAATTTTGACGCAATAATGGTTAATTTCAAAGCAAAAGCGGAGCCTCAAAATTATTTTTTGTTGTAAAAATGCTTTTGCATGACTCTATACAACAAGTTCTGTCAAGAACTAAACGAGCCTACTTTCCCGTACATAGACATCGGCATTCTAGCATCTGATCATTATTCTCTTGATTATCTAAGACTAAAAATTATGTCAAACATACCTTTTTAGCACTTGAAGCTGATTTCTAAAAGCAAAATATACCCCTCTCATCAGATGAAATAGACACATAAAAAGTAAATAAATGAATAAATAAAGTTTTGTCGCACCTTTTAAAGAATGTAACTGTTACAGTTCTTCCGTAGAAAAATTCCTCAATTGTTTTCAAAAAAAAATTAAAAGTACAAAGTACATCAAAACACATTTTATCAAAGAAAGAAAAAAAAAAGAAAAAAACTCGTCCGCTGATAAAATGTCTCGAATTTCACTTTTAATCCGTTGCCAGTTGTTAAATATAAAGAATAAAATGCCCTGGCGAATGAAACATTTTTGTTACAAAAAAAAATCGTCTGCCAAAAATAATAATAATAATAATAAATTCAATAAAACAAATGAATAAATAAACAAAAAATCGTCTGCACAGTCAGTCATTTTTTTTCGGACTGTTTACTCAAAAGTTATTAGGGGTGACAGCTTGCTTGAGCGGTTCAATGTTGAACGAAAAATTGTTCAAATCGGAAATGTAAATACGGGAATGAAGTATCCTTGAAAAGTTCTTTCCAACAAAAAAAAGTTTGTTCAAATCGGACTGTTCATTAAAAAGTTAGTATCGCGGGACCGGTTGTTTGAACGGCTCTCAAATTTGAACCAAAAATTGTTCAAATCAAAAAATCAAATATGGGAATGAGCTGTACTCGCCGAGATCTTTCCAACAAAAAAAAGTTTGTCTAAATCGGAATGTTCATTCAAAAGTTATTAGGGGGAGGACAGACAGACCGACCGACAGACCGACCGACCGACCGACACACAAATTCCCCATCTCAATACCCTACTTTCAAATTTTTAATTTTTCGATATTCATTTTACCTTTTTATTTTTTTCACTTGGCGATATTTTTTTTTTTTTTTGACTTGGCGATATTTTTTAACTTGGCGATATTTTTTGGACTTGGCGATATTTTTTAGATGCATTAAGCTACTTTTAATACTTTTTCGTCTTTATTTTTAACGGGAAAGTAGGCTAAAAAGCAACTTTGACTTGCTTTTATCAAAGTGACTTTTTTCACTACCTTCTAATATGTACGCTCTCTGCTTTACTTTCGCCAGCTTTCCCATAGCCCTTGTAAATATGGCCAAAGTGAAATTTACTGTAGAGTCAAATTTATGTCATGAACTTAACTACTACAGAGGTTTTAAATATTAATAGTTCGGACAAAATAAGTGTTTAGCTCTTGACTAAAATAGCAAAGGGAAGTTCTTACGGTTGCAATTAATGAGTAAATTTAACTTAGCAAAGAAAAGTTACAATTAAATTTCGACTGGTCGGGAGTATACCAAAGTTGGAAGGAGTTTTTGATAATGTAATTTTGCCTATTTGGGAATTTTAACTGTTTTCTATTCATTTTAACAACATGTTCTATTCATGCATTTAAAATGTAGACGTTAAAGTTTAGAATATGCAGAATAATTTGAAATAACGTAGAGTTAGTTCCTATATTAATCTTCTAATATGGTTTGAGTTTTCATTTTGGTATGCTTGAACCCACTAAATAACCTTGAAACTAATTTGTGCGTTAAAAGAAGTTTCCTTAATGCGTTGTATGCTTTAAGCCGAGGCTCAATTCTTAAATTGAAATGTTCATAAGATTTCGTATCAAGAGTAAACTAAATTTTCTGATCTTAATTTTTAAGGCTTCAAAAAGAAGCTCCAGTATTGAACTACCACAGCTACTGTTTAAAAAATAATAATTAAATAATTCTGGTGTTTCAGAAAACCCATACCATACTGGTTTTCTATATCAAAGTTCAAACTGCTCGCATCCTTGTATCAACGTAGACTCGCCAGTTTAAGTTTGAACGCTTTCATTGGATTAATGTACGGCGATTTTATAAGGTTTTAAATTTTTTTAACTGAATTAGGCTCTAAAAGTCAGAGGCTTGAAATTTTGCGATTACATTCCTTTTGTAAGAATCCGAAAGATATTTAAAAATCCTGTTATGAAAAGAACACTAAATTATATACCAAACTTTTCAGGACAACTTTAATGTTCTAAAAACTAAATTTTTCATTAGTATTTCTTGGAAACTGATCACACATTAGTTCTAAATACTTTGAAAATGTAAGATTCTTTGGTTTAGCACACATACCTTCTTATTGACATAACTTTATTCGTTTAATAAAGTGGAATGTGGAAATAAAAATCTTCATGATATTACTGAAAGATACACTATTTATTTTGAAAGGATAAATTATGCATCCTAAATTACCCAACTACTTTAAGACTTCCAGAGATTAAACAAAGTTAAATCCAATAAAGTAAGCAACGAAAGAAAGTTCTTTTGCTCAATTGCGCTGATTTTGATTGTTCTAATGTACCGAATTATAATGCACTTAGTAATACAACCAGAGCAGCAGTACAACACTGATCTATTTATCCCGTTATAAGGCTTGAAATATAAATTTAAATGCAACGAATTTTTTAGTCTATTCAAAAAACATTTTAAAATAAACTTCATACTTAAATTGAATTTAGTTTCTTGGAAAAAGTAGAATTAATGATTAGTTTATATTCTTCAACGTAGGATAAACCTTATTTTTTTTCATTTTGGTGAAGAAAATTTTCGCTAAGCGCCAACTAAGAAATATTTCAAGTTTCAATGAAACTGAAGTACCTTAAGTGTTTTTAGATTGGAATAATTCTGTTCAAACTAAGAGGGGCATGGATATATAAAATAACTTTTCTGGTACTTATTGTAAGGTTTTCAACGGTTTTGATATTAACTTAACCATACACTGCATAGCGTTGTCAATTGGATGCATGGACTATTTTTCCTTATGACCATGCATAAGGCAACTCGAGCATAAAAAGCAAGTATTAGGTATCTTTAAAGCAAATATAACCATCTATTCTCATTTTTCTTTTTTTTATGTGTTCCAATATTTTCTTATTACTCTAAAAAACATACATGTCTTTCAACTACACAGAACAAAAAATCATGCAGTATAGAGTTAAAATTTACTCGAAGTAAAAAGGGGTTTGAAAAAATTTCAGTGAAGTATTCTTTTTAAATGTATACTTTAAATTTAATGCTCGAAGTAATGTTAAGGTAATAGCATGTTTTAACAGCTCTGCCGACTGAACAGAAGTGCCGGCCTTCTGTTTTGTCGCATCGAGCAAATAATACGTGGGTTTAAACTTGTATTCAAAAGGAAAGTTTGGCTGGAAGTAAGAATTCCCCATACATGGAAAGTGAATTTAAAATAAATTCAGTTTCTTCGAAATTTGAAATTTTACTTAATCAAAAGACTATACTGAAATTTCTTCAAACCCCTATTTAATTCAAGTAAATTTTAAGTTAATATTAAGACCGTTAAAAACCTACAATAAGCACCAGAAAAGTTACTTTAGATATTCATGCTCCTCTTAGTTTAAACAGAATTATTCTAATCTGAAAATACTTAAGGTAACTTCAGTCTCTTCGAAACTTGAAATTTTTCTTAATTGGCGATTAGCGAAAATTTTCTTCACTAAAGTGAAGAATTTAGGTTATCCTACATTGAATCAATTTTCTTAGCAAAAATAGAATTAAAGATGAATTTCTATTCAAAATTTTCCATTTGTGAATGAAATTTATTTTAAAATTTTCGAAAAGACTAGAAAATTAAACTGAATTTAAATTTATATTTCAAACCTTATATTTCAATTAAGGTTTTGCAATAATATCCATTACCAATATCGGCCAAATCTGAATTAGCAAGTCTACATACATTGTTGCGAGGAATGTTCAGTATCAAAAAACCGCTTTGGGATTTTTTGCGCACTGGAATTCGAATTGACGTGATCGTTGTTGTAAATTAGAAAAAACTACCTGTAAATCAGTATTTAAACTTTTGCGTTGTATTTCTTTTGGTAGTTCAATATTTTATTTTCTGGAAAAAGTCAAAATTTGAAGCTTCTACTTAATTTACACTGGGGGGAGGGGGAGTTGAATTGTACATAAGACACTATCAACCGAATTTAATGCATGGTAATTCATGATGCCTCAACTAGTGTAGTGTTCCTCTGGTAAGTTAAGCTACGACATTGACAACGTTTACCTCCTTGAGGAGCTTGGTAAAAAAGAGGAAAGTGGCACGTATTTGGTTTAAAATGCTACGTGAAAGTAACCTAACTATTCAGTCGCCTATTGCGCTCAAGAGGTAAACTTGGTCAAGGTGCTCATCTTTCAAGAGAACCACTACATTGTCAGAATATGTATAATTTTAATACGTAAAATTACCTTTTCAAAAATTAGTAAACTAGTTAGATTTTAAATGAACCTCAATCCTCCCAAGCGAAAAACTTGACCTTAAAACTAAATTTCATACGACGGATAAGCAGGTTCTGGTATTGCGATTGGATCAGACAGAATACAAAATTAGTGCCAATTCCCGCTTAACAAATTCTGAAAATGTTTGATTCATGGGATGAAATTATTTTTGTACGAAAAAAAATTTGATGTACAGGAAATTTCAGAGCACAAATAGCAGGCTGGATACTGCAATTGAGAAACTTCAATATTTCTCATGATGCTTTAAAGTAAAATTCATTTTTTCCCCTCACGATTTTCGGGGAATGTTAGGACTTGAATTTTCAAATTTTTAAGTATATTTTCACTTTAAAAATCGCGAAAAGCATTTTAAAGATTTTTAATTAATATCTGTATTAATTAATGTCATCCGAAGACGCGACCTAGCTAAGAACACTCTCGATCACCCCACCTTTCAAATGAAAAAAAAATTTCAAAATCGGTACATCCGTTTGGGCTGTACGGTCCCACAGACAGAGCTGTAGATACACAAACACGTCAAACTTATAACTCCCCTCCTTGTCGCGTCAGGGGTTAAAAAAGAAGTTATGGTAAATCCTAAAAAAGTTTCCTTTTAACCCTCGTGAGTCCCTCCCATTTCAGTTACACTCAAGACCCTTGGGGTCATAAACGACCCCAATGCTTCCTTTAATTAATTTATTATTATTAATGAATGTCACATGCATTATTTAAGTTCATACTTTTTAATGCTAAAAAATGAAAATAAAGACACAATCAAAGTAAAATTTAGTTTATGCATTAAAAATTCAAATTTTAGAGCAAAACTTATAATATCTGTAGATTTATTTACAACTGTTACAGACCTGAAAATACATGACTTTTTGCAAGTAAATTTCAAACACTTATGACATTTTTCGATGCATTTTCTGTCCAGTTATCTTGGACAAAGTTGCAACGTCCTCTTTTTTTGGCATTCTGGGGAAGGGACCCCAAGGGTCTTGTGTGCAAAAAATGCAATTCAGGAAAAATAAAACACAATAATAGCATTATTTTGAATAGAAAACTAGAAGAATAAAAGCCACAAAATGCCATTAAAAACAAATGGTTGATTAACAAGATATATTAAACAGAAATTGCATTGGGGTCACATATGACCCCAAGGAACCCACGAGGGTTAAATCGAAACTTTTAAACATATTTTGTAGAATTTATTCACTTCAGAAAATGACTTAGTGCTGTTGATTAAATTCAATTGGGGTAGAATTGCCAACATTCAGAGTTGTAATTATTTGTAGTTGACAGCTCAAGTTACTGCTAAATTTTACATTTTATAGTGGTGAAATAATGCACTTTCATTAATTTATAAAACTCTTGCTGCAAAATTCTTTTCCAAATTGTGTCACAAGTGTTTAAATTGAGAATTTATGTATGAGTAAATTTTGTATTAAGGATTTTTAAGCTTTTTCCTTTCAGTATTTTAATTTGCCGTTTCAGAGATCTAAGTTTATAATTCACAGCAAAACAGTTTACAGTAATCTTTGAACGACTGAGTATAAAACTGTAATTGCTTCAAATATCTAATACTGCAAATATTGAATATTGAAAGATCATTTGTTATTCCATATCCTGATGTTAAGCTATTTAAATGTCACTTTTTTAAAGGATTAGAAGAAATACTCTACTCAGTTCTAGAATTTCAGAAACTTTAGAAAGATCTGTTAAAATTACATTTTGAACTTGTCAATGGCTTAAAAAATATTTCGGATTTATTTCGAGGTATAAATTCAAGTACCTTCCAAGATTATTTTTTCAGAAATGTTAACTTTTATTAGTCTTGATTATACTTGTAATAACAAATCCTTGGAGAAAAATCTCCTTTGAAAGAAAATTTGAGTATAGAACTATTGAGCTAAAATAGGATTCCTTTAAAAACTTACGTAAATTTAATTTTACTACCGATAAACTTTGCCTTTTTTGCATGAAATACTAAATGTGTTTTAACAACGTTTGACTTCGAGCAGTTAAGATTTAGTATAGACCTCATAGTTCAAAATTGCTTTCTGCTTCTAAATGCGAAAAGAAGTTCAATGATGACATAGTATGAATGTTCTTTACTCGATAACCTATTACTGCAACTTTAAAAGAATTCCGCTGTAGGCATTTTTAATGTATAATGAATTAAAATTTTGAAACGAAGTTATGTCTGAACTCTAATTCCGAAAACTCCGCAACATGAGAGGATCTAACTCACTTGCAGAGTGAGAACTGATAAGTTTTAAAGAAATTCATTACTTGTCGAGACTGCAAGAGCAAAAATTTGATTAATTAGTTTAATTATGAGACATATTATTTATGTACCTGATGTGTGTCTACATGTATAGGTAGTTTCGTAGCAAATTATGTCCCAATACTTTTGCAAATATTAAGCAACTAAGTGCAAATGCCTGTCTTGTTATACTAGACAGGGGACTTGCCCCTATCATGATTTATCAGAAAAACACACACTTCACCTGGCCCTCTTTTGAACCAAAGTAATAGATTCATTTCCAGAGCAATAGCATTATAATTACACGAACATTTAAAGTACCAGAACACAGATTCTGTATGGAAAATGAGGAGTTTACAACGAATTGCACATAAAAGAAAAACGAAACAAATTTTATAAGTGTTAATGAATTAGTATCTCATATAAAACCAGGTTAATATATTGACTAGCTTCAAAATAGCTCTTTTTCTATTCGTTGCCTCAATTTTCGAATCTAACGAACGCAAGTCAAATTTAATGGTATTAAAGTACCCAATAAGGTGCAGATGATACACATTAGTAACAACGGATTATCTGAATCTCCTTGAGAAACTACACTCAACCTTAAAGGGTTTATCTCGACTTTTCCTGAAACTCTATAACATGTTAGTTTCCTTAGCTTCATTTTTATGTGTAGCCCAAAGCAATAAATGTTCAAATTCAGCCAATAGGTTTATTCAGGAAAATTCGTAGTCTGTTTATATCTACTTTAATATTCATACTAATAAGTGGCACGCTTTTAGTATTTGAGTTTTGTACAAATTCAAATTTGAGACTATAGAAATGTATTTAATATGTAGTGGAGTCGCGAAACTAATGCTAAATGTAAGATTTATGAAAATTTGTGAACTGAATTCACACTTGACATTTTTCATCTATATTCTATAAATTTCTGCAAGTATTTGAACCAAGAGATGAGATCAATTAAATAAATGGCAGTCTATTTTGCATCTTAAAAACAAGTTTCTAACAAAAAAGATAAATATACATTTATTTTAAGTTTTGCTATACATATTTAGAATGATCTTGCAAAGCTCAAACTTAAACTTTTATATTTTTTATAGATCATTCATAACGATTGAAATTGATTACTCTTGGGACACGGATTGCGTTTCCTTCAATTCTATAAAATTTAGTGCGAACATAAATCAATTTTAAGGGGAGTGGGTCGAATGTCGAATCAACTCTATCACTTCGTTCTTTGCTAGTCTATTTTAGTTCAATCAGTGGCGCACCCAGCATTGTTTCCTAAAAGGGGCTAAGTGGCCATCCTTCGGAAAGTTTTCGAATTTGAAGTCCTAAAGAAAAAAACTGCAGTCGTTATTTGTGAAATCAAACGGGTTGGGAGCTATGTCTTGGCAAATTTCCAAAAATGAAGTCCAAAAAACGCATTTCAAGGCTTTGGTTCAATCAAAGGAGTTCATCTTGATACTTCTGGGTGGGGCTTAAGCCTTTTAGCTCCCCACGTGGGTGCGCCATTGAGTTCAATCAAGCATCTAATGAATTTCCAATCTTGGAAATTTACAAGTAACACTTAAAAATGATGCTTGTTTTGAACTAAAAGTAAGACAAAACAAGTTTTCAATCAAGATTTGTCGATTTTTGCTCCAGATTTGTCTTTTCAGTATCAAAACTAGCCATAGATATAGTTTGAAACTTCCAGATTTTCACATCTAATAAAGCTTTTTTGGTCTTTCAAATACTAACTCCTTTTGTTATAAATTAGCGAAAGTATAGTTACTTATTTCTATAATTTTAGGCTATTGAAAGTGGTCAGGTTTTGGTGAGCTTGTATGTGTTTTATCGTGAACAATTAAAAATGACCCCTCCCCAGAGGCTGAATTCAAACCCTGGCCATTTTTCTATGCATGTTTATTAGCAAAGTATTTTGTATTGTTAAAATAATTATAACATTACTAACCACTGTAACATACTTTTAGTAAGTAATTCTAGATTAGTACAAGTAGATTAGCTTTTAGCATAGGCAGAGGAAGAAGCTATAGAGTTGGCAGTCTTTAAATTAAACTAAATAATGCTACGTAATTAAACGTCAATTTTTAACATTTGCTTAAATCGCGGTTACTTAAATTACTTGCTTCATTATTTGTATGATAAATATAAATTGCATTTACAGAATAAAATCTTTTAATGCACACAATGTTTAAAATATATATACTTACGAAAAATCGAATAGTATTTAATGTACCATTTTTAAATTTCATAGGAATCTTGTAAAAACGAGTTCATCAGAAGAGATCTGGAAATTTTAGTTTTTGAGAACTCATACTTTTAAAAATTTGTCCCAAAAAATATTCAAATTGGGAAATAATTTCTTGCGGTTTTTCCAAAAAAACTGAGTGGATTGAACTTGAGTAGATTAGGCTTTTTTATAATTCTCAATCAAATGAAGCAAATATTTTACGCCCCCAAAATCAGTAATTCCGAACGTTATGGATGATTTCATATTAAAAGAGTGAGAAGTTTAAACACTGAGTATTTTCAATACGTCCAATTGATAGGAAGTTTAAAATTCAAAAACCAACTGCTTTTAACTTTAGTATGAGTAAAAACTCATGCTCTAAGGGCTTAATTTTATAGAGTAGATGTTTTAATATGAAAACTTAAATACACTCCCAATTTTTTAGAATCCAAATCAAATTAAGCATTGGGCTAAAAATTCACTACATATTAAGTACTCTTTGAGGGCGCAAATTGTTTTAAATTTGCACCAAATTAAAGAGAATTGAATTTTTTTTTAATAATAGATTTTAACAGACTGGGTAAACTTCCTGAATAAACTGATGGATTTAATTTCTTGCCATTTAAACATAAATCAATGCTTTAATATTCACATTGTAATTTTACTAAGGAAACTAAAGGCATAGTTCTGGAAGAAATGAACTCTAACCTCAAAACATCTTTTCCTTAGTCGTTTTTTAAAGTGATCTTTTGATCGTGCACTTTAATTTCTTAATGTCCTCTGTACCTAATTGACTGGTTATTTAAAAAACTAGACGAGCTTTAAAATTTCGGAAAATCATTTTTTCTTTCATAAAAAAATATAAAGGTCACAGGGTCATTCCATAGTGACTAACGTAACATTCAGAGCTGATTTTGTAACTGTTTTTACTTGTAACTTAAAGGACAAAAAATATTTTTTGGTTATGCTGGTGGATTTACAATGTACATGGTATCTATGTATCATTTCTACTAAGAATTTGAAACAAAATTACTGACATATTTTTTCTACCAAAATAGCAGCGGGACTAACGTAACATTTTTGCAACCCTGAAAATTAATGCTCATGTTGTGAAGCAAAAATTTCTCAAAGTTAAGCAAGTGTTAAAAATTGAATGATATATTTGAAAATTTTGTAAAGTTAGCTTTTAAAAACACACATTAAGTCTGAATTTTTTTAGTCTTAAGTGTCACTTTTGCTCAAGATGGAGTGTGACTAACGTAACCGTCGAATAACAAGCAGAAGACACACTACAAATTATTTATTAAGGCTCATATCAGTGATAATTACAGTACTTTTTCAAATTTTTTTTTAACTTATGCTGTATGATTTTTATTTTTTTAATACTTTTTTTCTTTGGCTGAGGCTGACATTTCTTGGAATGACCCCACAGTATTTTGAACTGAAGTATATACATCTCCCGGGGAGCCCCTAACTTAAATTTTCTAGAGGGCAAAAAACTCTGAATTTGCCGAATGAAACTATAAATTTTGCCGACTGATAAAATGCGGGTATACATACATAAACAAAACACATCTCATGAAAAGAGACAGACGAGCATTTAAATATTGCAGAATTCCCCTAAGTTTTTCGAATAAGGAAACATTTTGAAGGTCATAGCGACTTCCCGTGACCTCCCATCAGAGCACCCCTGTACATGTCTAGCTATAATTCTTTCAGTAAAAAGTGTTGAATTACTATAAAAATGTGATAAGTGTTTTCTTAAAACTAAGAATTTTGACGTTGGACTGGTCTTTGAAATTACAAATCAATTAAGTAATTCGCAGATACGATTTGTAACTTATGTTCATTCGATTTAAAAATGAAAGTGCCGACATTTACTTCTTATTCTTGAAATGGGTTAATAGTTGTTTGGCTTGGTAGTTTAGTAGATTCTGAATCATTAAAATTTCAAATCCTAATAGGAATTCAACTTTTCAGACCCAGACTATATCAGTTTAAATATCACATGCTCATCCCTATAGTATAGTCGCGTTAGTACCCTCATTTACGGTTTTTTAGATAAAAGTCAAAAACTATTACGGGTACAATTTTATGGAATAAGACAACGCAAATTAGTCTATTAAATTTTGGCCGCTTTCTAATTCTAAAGCTGAAGTCTTCTGATTCGTAAGCAAGTTACGTTGTGTAGAGTGAAGTACAAATTTTAAGAACGAATTTGTTAAATGGCTTTATGAAACTATAGAGATTTTATTTACAAACGTAACAAATTGTGAATTACTACCAGATAAAATATCTAAGTACTAGTATCAATGTAACGTCTGTGAACTAAGTTGATACTTTAATTAGCTAGCAATTTCAATAATTTAAGGTCAAGGTAGTAAAATTTTTCAGAATGCTTAATATGGATTGTATGATATGTTTTGCTGCTTTTATTGCTTGGTAGATGAAGTTCTTTATGTTGAATCAATGTAAAAGTAGTTTTTTTCCGGGTTGGATTAAGTTTTATTTGTAGATTATAAAATGTTTTAATGTAAAATTGTTTCCAAATGTTCAATTATTAATGTAAAAAGTGAAATTATAAAAAGATATGCAAAAGTTCATATGAATTTACTTTTGCCTTGTTTTTTACGAACTTAAATATCTGAAATGTGTTGAATCATTTGGAATGAATGCAAACTTGACTTCTGATAGAACAAATGAATGGACAAGTGGATAAAGGTGATATGTGACAATTTTTGAAACTTACTTTTACCATGGATGAACATTATAAATACATCAGTATCACGTCCCCTTAGTCACAGAAATGGTTGGTAAGTAAGAATATGACCCCGTTTTACCAGTTGAGAAAAATCCATATAAAAAACTTTTTTTAAAGCTTTTTCCAGAAATTTGAAAAATGTCACATCACCTTTACCCACTTGACTTTTCAAGTGTTTCGAACGTATTGATGAAGCAAATATTTCCCTCGTCAAGCTGCAATTGTTTCAATAAACAATGGGGTCTTCCGTAAAATTTCTATTTCAAAATAGACTTTCAAATTTAAGTCCATTTTTTATTTATCAAAATACATGCTTGTCAAGTCAGTAGTCATTAGCTAAGATGTTCAGTATTTTGTATGTCAATTGTGTATTTTAATTAGCATACTTTTTCTTGCATTGTAATACGAAAAATCAGCCGATACTGGTTATGTCTGATACTCAGTGGCCGGAGTTGGTCTTCAGGCAGTATTTAGGCTTTCGGTACGGGCTCTTAATTATGTTTGACAAAGTTCTACATGCGGAATTACACTGCATCTGATATCACCTGTTAACAAAAAGTGACTTAATTAAATACTCCACTACTTTAAAGATTCGACTATGCAGTGGTAAATTAAACTGGTAGAGTTTAAAGTGTCACATCGTGGAGTGAATTTCTTGGAAAAGATTCCGAGACTTTTGTTACAATAAGACTTTCAAATTATTTCTTAGTGAACTGATGTACTTTTTTCACTAAGTCATTGGGGACATAAGATACGTTGCATTCTTATGTAAGGACACATCTCAAAATCTTCTGATTTCGGGAGCGGAACTTAAGGTATCACAGTACCTTTATTGATTTTCTTAAATTTACATGAAAAGTGTAATTCTTTGAAACCTTTGTTTCGACGCTTTTTTAACAATCAAATTTTTTTTCGAACATTAAAAATGTTGTCCCCCCCCCCCCCCCATTTTCAAAAAATCCTAAGGCTTTTTTTGTTTTTCACTTAATTTCTTTTTGATAAATGATCACAAGAATCGCCCCTAAAAATCTGTGCATTCATTTCTGTGTATATTTATCTAAAAATATTTTGAACTTTTACGTAAAAAATTATTGAATTTTGTTTTTAGAGATTTTACAAGATCTAAAAAATTTTAATTTATAAAATGCTTATTCAATGCGCGGTTTTGTTAAATACATTATCCTGAACACAAAAAAATATTGTTTTAAGGGGGTCTGGGACACATTTTGAAAAAAAAATTATTAAACAGGTTAGAATTTTGAAATTTTTTACACTAATTCACCATCTGTTTAATAAGCAAAATCATCACATACATGACAAAAAAAACTTTTTTTCAATTTTTTAATTTAATTTTTTTTCAAAAAAGGGGGGTCGCTTTAAATCGCAAAAACTAAAAATATTCTTGAACAATTTTCATTTTTTTTTTCTTCAATATGAACACAAATATATAAGCTTTAATTTGTATTCGGCAATTTTAAAAATAATAATTTAAAAAAAAATTAAAAATATTTAAGTAAAAATTTCGAAAAATTCGAAGGTACTTTTTTTTCAAAAAATCATAGTTTTTGAACAAAATTTTTTTTTTAATTTGCCGAATAGAAATTCAAGTAAACTGTTTGCAAAAGTTGTTCTCCAAATTTCGGAACGTTATCCTTATTAGTTCTTGAGTTATAAGAATTTGAATTCAAAAGATCCGGAAAAATTGCATAATGGCGAAAAACGCATTTTAAGGGAAGTCATTGCTGTGGCAACAGTTGCCTGACGGCTACATTAAATTATCATATCTTCCGTTCTAACTAAGATAGGAACAAGATTCAAACCTCATTTTAAAGAGAAGAAAACAGAATTTTTTTTGAAATAATAAAAAAAAAATGCAAAAGTTGACGATTTTTGTGTCCCAGACCCCCTTAAAACTGTATCTTTAATAGAAAAAAATCCTTAGCGATTCTAGTAACGTAGAAACAATAAAAACTGATAGAGAAAAAGCACCTTAAAAGTTTTGCTTTTTTATTACAACACATAGCGTGCATGGCCTAAAGTCACTCATAACTTTTTAAATAATTGAGAGCAATGTGCAATTTTTTCCGAGCATTTTAAATAACTTTTACTTTTGAATTTAAGCAATAAAAAATTTTTGGTCGTTTGGTCATTTTTGAGGTACTGTGACCCCTTAAAAGCTTTATCCCTATGAGGACCATAGGCTCTGAAGTGGAAAACTTAAGGTTTGCCGAGTTTTTAATGAATTATAAAATAGCAGTATTAACTTTTTTGCTAATAAGATTCTGATGGTGCGACAATATAATTTGCATTCGATATTTTTTTAATTAAATTGAGCTTTGAGGACACGTTCCACATTAGTCCTTAATACGTTAGTTTTTATTTTACTTATATATAACAATCATCATTTAAATTATGTAATTTCATACCCTTAACATTTGTTTAGATGTTATAAATAATTGTAATTTTTATCGTAAATCTAATGAATTAAATTAAAAAATTGCCTCTAATGCATATGCAGAGATGGCTTTAATGGAAACAACTCAGAAAAGCTGCCTAATGCTGAATTTAAACTTTTCAGTTGTGTCTTTACAATGGAAGTGCAATGAAACCAATCCATGTACTATAGCAAATGCACCCACAGCTCGATCATAGCATCCTAAGACTGCAGTTTCGCACTTATTATGGGCTCCTCAGTTAGGAATAGCCAATGATTGAGCCGGAGGCAAAAATCCTCTTATTGTAGCTAAGATATCTAACAAACTGGTAGATAAAGTGAATTTATCTACCAGTTTGTTGGCTTGGTTAGAGGATTTTTGCCTCCGGCTCGATCATTGGCTATTCCTAACTGAGGAGCCCATAATAACGGCGAAACTAAAGTCTTAGGATGCTATGATCGAGCTGTGGGTGCATTTGCTACAGTTCTGCCTCAGCCCTGGCTTACGGGCGGTAACTCATTGCACAATCCATGTACGTTTTAATGTTCAATTTGTTAAAATACTAAATTATACAAAAGCTGTTTTACAAATTTTTCTTAAACTACATGAAAGTATTTTTTCCTGTCTCGTGAAGTGACACATTAGAGAAAGGTGCAAAAGGTTGAATTCTATTCTTCAGTACGCTCCGATACCTCAAGAAACTTCACCTAACTTGTTTCAGTTCGGCCTATTAGTACTGATTTTGGTGCATTTTGTACTCTTGTGAGCCATTTTTTTAAAAAATTTTAAGTTTTAATATCAACGGGAATCTAAAGAAGTTGAGAGAATTAAAGTTTGGTTGACACATAATCAGGTATTAATAAATAGTTGTATAGAACAAAATTACTTTTGTTTTTCGCAATATGGAGAAGCTGCTTCTTGTCTTTTACTTTAGCAGGGTTCTCTTTAAAGTAGCATCTTGACCCCCCCCACCCCCTTTTGAAAGTTTGTGTTAATATATCCTACTTTATTGCAAAAAGAAAGTTTCTGCGTTACCACAACTTAAACTTAGTCTTCGGGGAACTAGAAATATAATTCTTTTTTTTTTTTAGTTCACTAGATTTCAATCTAGCATTAGTCGGTGAGGATATGCTCAAGCATCTTTCAAAGGTCACATAATATATTGTTTAATATGCAATTTACTGAAACATTTTGGACAGAGTCTCACTATTTCGCGTGAAATTAGTCAATTTTAGTTAATCTGATTTGTAATATTTGCTGTAGGCTTTATACTGTGGTGAAATAAAGGCATTTTACTTGAGGATTCCTTAGAAACAATGTATACGCAGAAACTATTCAATGTTGCCGTGATATTGCAAAAATTTCCAATTTACGAAAGGAAAAAGCTAAATACACTATCATTAGAAAGACTAATATTTTTAGAAGCAACATTAAATTAAGAATCTAAATTTCGCATTCAAATGCGTCGTAGCCAGGAACACTCAAGTCAACTTTCCGAAAAAAATCTAAATTAAAATATATTTAGAAGGAAAGATGCATTGAACATACGCGCGTTAAACAGGCAGTATGGAAAAATTATTTTTTTAACCGAGAAGGGGGGCTATACTGCCGTGCTAAGCACAAAAGTTGTCTGCGTTTTTTAACTGAATTGAGTTATTGTCATCAGGTGGTTATTTATGCCCTGTTTAAATTCAATGTTTAATATCCATTTGAGAACGGGAAATATTTATAAAAAATTTCTAAAAAAGAACTTTCTGAATTAAATACATGTAGGCGCAAAACTTGAAACAGCAATATCTATGTTTGAGATCGTCTGCAGAAACCACTTTTGCGCTTAGCACAGCAGTATAGTCTATTAACCCTTTAACTGTCAAGTTATTTTGATTTTTAACACTTTTTCAAGCACAAACCCGAGAAACAGTCGGGTTTTACAAAGAGATGAAGCCGAAAAAAAAGTCTCCCGATATATATTCGGGTATAACAATACGATGCACTCAAAAAAAAAATACCCCGAGTAATACTCGGGCGTGACATTTTCGAAAACCAGCTGTGCCCGAGACTATCGGGCATGACAGTTAAAAGGTTAAACGTGCTCGCATTACCTGAGAAATTTTAGGCACTCGCGCTATAAATTATAGAGGAAAGTTAATACTTATAACTCTGTTGTGCTAAAGAAATGATTTCGGATAAATGGCGTTTTAATGTAAATTGACATTATTTTTTTTCCTTTTCGGTAAAAGTTTAAAACCAGTGTCATTTTTGCAAAACGAGCATCACTACTTGGTACGAGTTCTGGACTTAATTCTGGTGCACAAGAATTATTCCTTAGCTTGTTGCCGAGTACCGAAAATTAAAAATTTTTAAGAATTATTAGTTGGAATTCGAAAGTTCTGAAAAATCGTCAAGTGTTCTTGTCATTCTTTAACCCTTTATTTAGAAACCTAACACTAACAATTAACTTTACTTGACTACTAACCATGCACTGTAAGAACATTTGACGATTTTAAATTGAACAGAGCACGCATAAAAACTAAAATTTGCGAGTTAGTGAAACGCGAAATTGCATAGCAACTGCATCACGTCTTAAGCCAAACATGTCTTCGTTTCTGAGGTGAAATAGACGCCTGGACGAGAATACAGGCAAAAAAAAAAATCAAGTTAAAATTACTCTCAACTCTTTACTCTTTAAGATTTTTCTCCCTTATTCGGCACAATTGTTGAAAAGATAGTGTTTAGCTTTAAAAGAAAGCGAAGTTCACAATCAACAATTAATTTTTTTTTAACATTTTTTGATATGCACAGGAGGGGGGGGGAGAGATAAAGGGAAAAAAACAGCAAAAACGCTGCGTTATTCATATAGTTTCCAAGTTCAAAAAATTTCTGCGGTTAATAAATTAACCTAATTTCAAGAGTTCTGGAGGCAGTTAGCGGAAAATGTTTATTTTAAACCCCCGACACAACAAGGGAGGGGTATAAGTTTGACGTAACTTCCCATGTAGCACAAATAGCCTTTAAACGTTTTATTAACGTTTTTAAGCGGTTGTTACAACGTTATAAAACCTTTAAAAAACGAAGTGTGCTACTTGGGTGTCAATCTGTGTCTGTGGAACTCTAGCACCTAAACGGATGGACAGATTTTGAATTTTTTGTTAGGAGAGTTGATCAAGAGTGTTCTTAGCTAGGCGGTCGCGTTTTCGAATGAAATTAACGAAGATATTAATTAAAATTCTTCAAAACGTTTTTCGCAATTTTTGAAGTGAAAACATAAATGAAAGTTTGAAACAATGGTACGGAAAGAAAGGTTCTGCGTCTGATAGAATGTGTTTGGAACTTTCACGTTATATAGAACTCGAGTTATAACGTGTTTAAGCAAATGCGACTAAGCCTGTATTTATGCGATTGGAAACAGAGGTTATTGTTGTCCGACAGTTAAAGAAAACTCAATGATTTACAATGTTTATCTGCTGCCAGTTTCTATTTGTTAGCAATTAAAATACTTGTAGTTGATCTTAGTATAAGGATTTTCAATTTTCCCTCTTTATTCTGCTTTTGGGACTGGAACATTTTACTATACTACCCTGCAAGGTTTCTTGACAAACATTGTGACGTCAGCGTGACGTTAACCTTTGAAAAACGAGCTAGATAAAACGTCACAGCTTACTTAGCGAATTAAGAGATCGCCAACTGCTTGTGAGCTCTTATTGGTTCCGCCCGTAATGACGTTAGTGTCAACTTAAGTTGCTGTCTAGTATAGTAAGGATAATATCCTTTTCGTATTTGCCATTTCCTCTCGAAAACAATTTAATATATTTCAATTTAAAATGCTTTCTGACCAGTGAAAGTTCATTTTAATGAGATCGGCAATCAGGTTCGGATTTTTTAAATTTTTAATTTAATCTTAGTGTTTGTGTATTAACTGCTTGGAACAGAGATTCCCATACCCCCCAAACGTAATGGCGTAAATTCCCCCCCCACCCCGCCAAATTGTTCACTACCCTCTTGTGCTTATTTTTTATTTTTACCCCTCTTTTTCATTTTGTTTAGTTTTTAAATATTTTTTTTAAATATTATGAGCTTATTTTTTTTAATTACAACTATTTTTATACATTTTTAAAAGTACTAATTATGCGCAGAACAGAATCGCTTTGTTTTCTCTTCCAGACAAATAATTAAAAAAAAAATTATAATAAAGAAATAATTTGAATTGAAAAAAATAATTTTTATTAAAAATAGGCAAATAATTTTATTTAAAAAATAAATCAATAACATAAATATTTAAATAAGTTTTTAAAAATCCCCCCCTCCCACCCCAAACAATTTTGATGGCGCAACTTGTACTATAATGCCCCCCTCCCCCCCGTGGGCACTCCTACTTGGAAGAGTGAAAATAAAAATAATGGTAACGTTAGAATTCAGATCAGTTTATCTTCTACAGCATTCAGTAAGTTTTTAAAATCGGTTTTTAGATAGTATATTCCTCTTCCAACTATAGCATTTTAACAGTATTCCTGGGCAACAAAATGCCAGGTAGGTTTTAGAATTATTAGAAAATTAAATTTTCATACGAAGTGCATCAAAATCGGTTTGATACTACTGTCATTTTTTTCAACTAAAAACGAAATATTGCAAATAGGCCCCAAAAATCGCTTTAGGCAGGGATTCAAGTGAAACAGGCAATCGCAAATTGCAATCGCGACTGGAAATGAATTACATTAGAACGTTTCTTGATAAAAACATTGTGACGTCAGCGTGACGTTTGCCTATGAAAAACGAGCTAGATAAAACGTCGCAGCCTACTTGGCGAATAAAAGGAGATCGCTGAGTGCTTGTGAACTCTTATTGGCTCCACCCGTAGTGACGTCATGCCAATTTAAGTTGATGATAATGTAATTCACTTCCAGTAGCGATTGCAATTCGAAGCGATCGCAGTGATGTTTCACTTGAATCCCTGCCTTAGTTTCACTCCAATGTTCTAAAAATGCGTAAATGGTTCCAATTGGTTTTGAGCAAAAGTAGAATTTTTTCCGATAAACTTTTCTCTAATATGTCGATTGCTTCATTGCTAATTTTTATAAATGAGAATTGCAGAAATGATTCGATAAAGATATCGTACAGATTGTTTTGAGACATTATCAATTTTTAATATGTTGCTGTGCTTTTCGTTAAAAACGTTAAGTTTTTAAAATTGAGATTTTTTTTAAACTGTAATTTAATTGAATCGGTTATTTTAGACACGGCTTAAGTCCTGGTCATTCCCAGTGGACTTAGCCGCTTTTTGAAATGATAGATTCAATTAAGAGAATGTGTATTATGCATGTGTACTATATATGTTTCTTTATTTGAACATCTAATTAGTGTATGTCTGTTTGAAATAACTATTGTTCAGGAGTCTGAAAATATAATTTGTATGATCAAAAGATTGGTTCTTACTTTTTTGAAGGTTAAAATTTGTTTTTGAAACATTAAGTTTAATGGTAAAGTCTATCAAATGGAATGATTTGCTGTGTTACATATTATACATTTTTCTTGTAATAACTCATCTAAACTATGTGTAATGTGGTTTTAAATTTAAGTTATTGCTTCAAATTAGAAATGTTGCATTTTTTAATTCAAGCTGACCAAAACTTGGGTATCTTTTCTCAGGAAAGAAATTTGATAACTTCAAACTAAATTTCAAAACCTTATTTTATTTAAATTCACTGTCAAAATAACGCGTACTTCTATGTAATAAATGTATATTATTTTTAATCAGTGGATGCTACTTTTTAAAATGTCAATTTCAGCAGAATTCTAATGAATTAAATCCCAAGGAATTATCTTTTACTTTAAAACAATGTTCAGATTAAGAAGTGCTCATTATAAATAAAAGGATGAATTTAGACTTTTACCGCTCTGGGAGTAAAAGTTAGAAATGTAACTAGACATTTAATAATTTAAAATTAAATATTAATTAATACTTTCTGAACTATCAATTTTGCTGTGAAAATTATGAAAAAGTGTTAGACTTAGTCTTTTTAAGTAGCATATTTGAGAAAGGTCAGCGTTCTCCCGTCACTTCAGAAACTTTAATGTGCTGTTTCTCTGTAAACTCGTAATTGACTGTTCGAATCGAGTATTTTAAAAAATAAAGTGTAGTAAAGTAATTATCTCTCTTAATTCAAGTAAAGCATTAATACTTTAAAGCCCAATTATATTTGGAGCTATAACATTTTTTTCTAGAAATTATCCAAGGACTGAGCAGTCTCCTGACTGTCCCAATCGTATTTTCTAACACTGCAAGGTAATGATCCAAAAATCCTATTAGCACTACAAGAATTTGGCAATTAATATCTACAAATTGAATAAAACACCTATTTTTTTTTTTTATAAAATAAGGTCTAATTACGTATTTCTAAAACTTAATACTGACATGTGAGTTCTGTACGAAGATTTTTGAAACAGTCCCCTGCCACAAATTCAAAGCTGCAATAGAAAAAATCTATTACACTTGCGAATGTTTTTTGGCATGGATAAGTTAAACGCAATCAGAGTGAATTTGCCGAAATTGCTGAATTGTGTTGAAAAGCTAATTTGTTTAGTTTCATAGCCACATTTGTGGCGAAAGTATGCATCTGGGTCGTTGCGAAAACAATCCTCTGGGAAGTGATTTTATAAATGTCAATTAGTTTAACTATGAAACCTATTAGTTACTATGTCCACGATTTGTGCCTAAATTTATAGGTAGTTTCGTACTATGTTCCAATCATTTTGCAAATATTACGCAATTAAGTGCAAATACAGTCCCCTGCCTAGTTATACTAAGCAGGGGACCAAACCCCTATCATGATTTATCAGAAAAACAAATTTTAATTGGCCCTTTTTCAGACCGAAGTAATCGATTCATTTCCAGAGCAATACTATTATAATTAAACGAACATTTCAAAAGAACATCAGCACAGATTCTGTATAGAAAATGACTAGTTTACAGAGAGTCGCCCTTATATCATAAAGACTAACTTATAGGCTCTGTCATAAACTTAATTGTTCAAAATCTTTTAAATTACAGTTAAAATTTACCTTTAGTGTGTTAAATTTGTTCAATACAGTAATAGTGTAGTGTCAGTTTGAATGGTTGTGCTACAAATTAAAGGAACCGATGAAGGTGTTCTGAACATCTTTTAATGCTAACTAAGAAACTACGTCGGATATTGATACTTGAAGTAACCTTTAGTTATTAGATTCCGGAAACATAAACTATTGTGTCTCTAGTACAAAACTTGGTACTAATTTTGGGGATGGTTCTGGCGCGCAAGAACTATCCTCTAGTTTAGAACCAAGTACTGAAAATCGGTGCTTAAAAACTGCCTGAATTCAGAACTATTTTTTGTAAAGCATCAAGTATTCTTACCATTCTTTAACATTTAATTTAGAACACACTAACAAAACTAACTTCATTTGACTACTTTTTTTGCAAGAATACTTGGTGCTTTTTAAATTAAACCGAATATGCATCAAAAATTAGTTTTTAAAAATGTGAGAAAAGAAACTAGTTTTACTATTTGGGCGATTCTTTGTAAACTCGTAAATTTCCATGCAGAATCTTCCAGGCAAGCTTTTTAACCGACTTCGAAAAAGGAGGAGGTTCTCAATTCAAAGCGTATACTTTTTTTTTTTGTTTGTTCGCACATAACATCTGATCTACTGAACCGATTTGGACGATTTTTTTTAATCGATAGGGGATGGTGTAACTTAGGTACCATGTACTCATATGACGATATTTGTTCACTAGAAAAAAAGTTATGATTGAAAAACTAACATTTCATGTCATTTAAAACAATATGTGCTATTGTAAATCCTTACTTCAGTCAGCGACCTGATGGTCAAGTGGTTTTGCGCGTCAGGTTGAAGTTCCTGATGAAATGAGATCGAGTCCAGGTCTGCAAGGATTTTCTCGAACAACTGCATGATTTTTTAAAAAATGATTTTAATGATTGTAATGTCCTTATGCAGGTACATCTCCCCATGGGGATCTACCCAATATTTTTTTATGGTAGAAAATGACAGTTTTGGTCGGATCTTTGTTAAAATTGGCAATGGGGTCCTTCGATGCTGTATAATTTTCTTATGGACGTTTGCGCCATTTTTGGGGGCTTTGAATCGATTGTGGCAATAAATGGTTTTTGATTTGCGGCACTTATATATTTTTTCAAAAATTATATGCACAATCAATTATATTATGTTAATTTTTGTACCTTTATAAAATTCTGTATTTTATACCTTGTATTTACGTCAAATTCAAGGTAAAATTAAATTCTGAAGATGATAAATATATGTCAAATATTAAAGTAACTATTTTTCGTGAGTTTCATATTGGTTGTGACCAAAAAACATCATTACAAACAAATAAAATGTATCAAACACCATGAGTGTTGAGTTATTAGGCAAAATCTGCTGTGTAATGTTTTTTTGCACTGCGAGGGGGGGGGTATGAATGACCATTAAAGTGACACAATTTTTTAAAAAATAAGATTTTGATTTGTGGTGTTTGAAAAAAGCTAAAGAGTCCACTTTAGTTGAAAAATATTTTCCATGAAATGCAAAAGCTTGCACCAATTTTCCAAGTCTTACTCTAACCTCTTCCCCACAATTCAAATTACTTACTTTTACTTTCTATTTTTAACCGACTTCAAAAAAGGAGGAGGTTCTCAATTCAAAGCGAATGTTTTTTTTTTTTTTTTTTTTTTGTTTGTTCGCACATAGCATCTGATCTACTGAACCGATTTGGACGATTTTTTTTTAAATCGATAGGAGATGGTTAACTTAGGTACCATGTATTCATATGACGATATTTGTTCACTAGAAAAAAAGTTATGATCGAAAAACTAAAATTTCATGTTATTTAAAACAATATGTGCTATCGTAAATCCTTACTTCAATCAGCGACCCGATGGTCAAGTGGTTAAATGCGTCGGGTTGAAGTTCCTGATGGAATGAGATCGAGTCCAGGTCTGCAAGTTTTTTGAACAGCTGCATGGTTTTTTAACTATATTTTGATTATTTTAAGTGCATTTACACTAAAAAGAATGAAATAAAATATTTTGGAAAAAAAATAGAACCGACTTCAGTTGGAAATTGCTCTAAAAAGTAAAAAATAATTTTTTCTTTGAACACCATCGAAACTACTTTTAAACATAAGTTTTGAAGTCGGCGCAAAAACAATGTATAGAATCATACGCAACTACAATTCAACTATAAATATAAATTTTAATGGATTCATTTCATTGATTACCACACATTCGTGTAATGGTACAAATATGCTGCTTTTAATTTTCAATGATTTCTCTGAAAAAATGTTGGCAAAATATGGTTAAATATCATTTTACCTATAGTTTTTGCGCCGACTTCAAAACTTATGTTTAAAAGTAGTTTCGATGGTGTTCAAAGAAAAAATTATTTTTTACTTTTTAGAGCAATTTCCAACTGAAGTCGGTTCTATTTTTTTTCCAAAATATTTTATTGAAATCTTCGTATAATTACAAACTTCAATTGGCCCTCTTTCAGTCCAAAATAATGGATTCATTTCCTAAGCAATATTTTTGTTGTGTTATTGCACTTTGTTGCATAATATCTGCAAAATAATTGGAACATTAGTTACGAAATCACCTATAAATTTCAACACAAATCGTGGATATAACTAATATTTTTAATTAAACTAATTGACATTAATAAAGTCACTTCCCAGAGGACTTTTCTCAACGACCAAGATGCATACTTTTATGACAAAAGTGGTGCTGAAACTAGACAAAGTGGCGCTTCAACACAGTTTTCAGCAATTTCGGCAAGTTCACACTGATTACTTTAAACTTCATGCCAAAAAACATTTACAAGAGTAACAGATTTTTATATTGGAGCTTCGAATTTGTGGCAGGGGACAGTTTGAAAAAACTCCGGACAGAATTTATATGATAATTTTAAGTTTTTTATAAAAACGTAATTAGACCTTTTTTCTTTATATACAGGGTGTCCACTCCAATCGTGGACCAATAGCTAATTTCTAAACCGTTAGAGATAAGCATAGAGTTTATTTAGGAAAAAATCTCCAAATTATGAAAGGAATTTTGGGTCTATTCAATGTTTTTCAAAAAATCAAATTTTGAAAGAGTTACGAAATTTAAATTTTTATACAGCCCTCCAGTCCTATCAATCATATTTAGTAAAACATTCTTGACACTGTAACATTTAAAACTAAAAAAAAATCACTCTTCTACCACAAAAATTGACCGAATTATGACGTTTTGAAAAATCAAGATTTTGAAGGATTTCGCATACGGTCCCTTAAGCGATCGCTCGATGACGTCCTGAAATAATGCAAAATCTTGATTTTTCAAAACGTCATAACTCGGTCAATTTTTGTGGTAGAAGAGTGATTTTTTTTTAGTTTTAAACGTTACAGTGTCAAGAATGTTTTACTAAATATGATTGATAGGACTGGGGGGGCTGTATAAAAATTTAAATTTCGTAACTCTTTCAAAATTTGATTTTTTGAAAAACATTGAATAGACCGAAAATTCCTTTCATAATTTGGAGATTTTTTCCTAAATCAACTATATGCTTATCTCTAACGGTTTAGAAATTAGCTATTGGTCCACGATTGGAGTGGACACCCTGTATATAAAAAAAAATAGTTCATTATTCTATTTTTAGATATTAATTGCAAAGTTTATGTAGTGTAAATGTATTTTTTGAAATATTAAATTTAAGTATTAGACTATAGGATTGGGACAGCCAGTGGACTGTTTTTGGTACTTAGATAATTTCTAGAAAAAAAAATTAAATTGTTATCGCTCCAAATACAATTATGCTACAAAGTATTGATGCTCGTATTATAAGAGCGATAATTACTTTATTACTTTTAAAATACTCGGTCCGAACAGCCAATTAAGAGTTTACAGAGAATCGCCCATGTAAATTTATCTTGCGGGAAATTTTTTTTTTTTTCTTGGGAAACGACACATAAGGGCAAAGTTAGGCAAAAAATTAAATGACCTTCAAGTTATCAACGCTAAATTTCTTTCAAAAAAAATTTTTTGTGTCATTTAAACTGGTATTTTTGCTAATTAAATCTTCTCAACATTCAAAACTGATTATTTAAATGTCTTAACCATGAAGGAAATGTCCTAGCTAGTCTTTTAAAGGAGGGATGTCAGGGGCTAAGTTAACCTCCATCTCCCTTTGAAAACTAATACTTTTGCACATAAATGTTTTTTCAGTTTGAGTTTTCATTTAGTATACAACCTTTATCCCTCCCTGCTACAACAGATGAATTATTTTTTTATAATGCGGTAAAACGTCGATCTTTAAATAGTTTTACGTGTAACTTGTCTAAGGTTTCAGAAGTTTATTGCACCTTTCTGAATATTAGAGCCCCCCAAAAAAAAACCTTGAAATTTTGAAACAAAAATAGAGGGTTAAGTTCTATCCCACTCCCTGACCCCCTTTTCTGCAGCATTGATTCTCAAATCAAGTTTGGTACGCGTTATGTCTTAATGCTTTCCGTACTAGGGCATCGTATTTTGGGCGTAATATTTTTAGCATTTTCTGAGTAATAGTTTTCAAAACCAAATTGTCATAATGTACTTTTTTGAAGGACAATTTCTAGCCAATGCTGTCATTCTTAAATAGATCTATTTCAAACAAATCTAAAAAGGTTCTTCTGCCGTTATATAGAAGTTTGGTAAGACCTCATGTAGAGTGTGCTGTTCAGTGTTGGTTTCCTTATCTTAAGAAAGATAATTTATTGGAAAGGGTACAAAGGAGAGCTACAAGGTTGGTGAATGGATATTCTAATTTAGATTATGATTCCAGACTTAGAATGCTTAACATGTATAGTCTTGAGCCAAGGAGAACCAGGGAGGACATGATTCAGTTGTTTAAATTTATCAAAATGAAATGTGTTATAGGGTTAAATTTTTGCACGTAAAGCAGGACAAGGGATCATTGTTATAAGCTGTTTAAATCTCAGGCTAACCTGGAAATTCGGAAAAATAACTATTTTAGCAGAGTAGTGGGAATTTGGAATAGTTTACCGGAAGAGGCGGTAAGGAGCAAGGGAGTAGATAGTTTTAAGAGGGCCATTGATCTTTATTGGGGTCTATAATTTGACTAGGACCAGCCCTGTTGGGCCCAGAGCCTGTTGCTGGTCGTTGCATTTGTATTTGTATACCAGTCCTAACTCTCGGAGAAGGGATTAATGCAGGTTTGGTTTCAGAATTTACGTTCTGTTATCATACGAGTTGCATCGAATTTGGTATTGGATTACTGGCACGTTTGAAGGGAAACTTTCGCGTACGAAGAGTTGGTAAAAGTCTAACTATTCCAGTCTTTTAAAGCATTTTATTCATTTATGTTTAATGCTTCATACTACTTGTAATTTTTTGTAATGATCAAATTGTTTCGAATTTATGTATAACTAAATTTAAGTTCTAACGTTTATGCTGGATTTTTGATTGAATACTTAGTTCATATTTAAAACAATCGGAAAATATTAGTTTTTGAAATGAGCTTATTGTAAGTTTAAAAGCTTGTATACCATGTTATCGGAAATCTTTTGTTGAAGAAAATTTTTAATAAGTACCTCGTGTTTCATGAACTTTGATATTTCCTTGTAAGTTACAACTAAGTAACTATGTCGGTATCATAAATGTAGCTATCTCAGGCAGCTGTCTATTGTTGTAAAAAAAAAGTTCTGAATTTTGTATGAAATTTGATGTGATTTATTTTTTAATGAATAAACTTTTTTCTGAGATACATAGTTTTCCTTTATTCGTTTTAGTTTATTTACAGGAAGATATGCAGCTTAAAGCTTTCTACCCCTCCCTTGGCTAAAAATGTTAATAAATGTTGATATTGAAACTAAGTATTAGTTTCCAAAACATGTTTTGAGCATTATAATGTAAGCTAAATCAAAGTTCGTTGGAGCCCTTTAAGACCAACTGATTCAAAACTAAAGTCGGCAACCCTACGGAAGGTTTGACCCACCGGCTCTTTTTCATATTTAAACAATTATTTTAACTGATGAGCATCATAGTAACATGGTATTAAGTAGAATCAAAAGTTGTTTCTATTTTCATTTTTACTTCAAAACAGGACCGTATTTAAGGGGTGGATTTTTAGGGTTCAAACCCCCTCCAAAAATTTTCAAAACAGTTACAAAAATGCTTTTCCTAGTTCCTCACTGAAAAAAAATGTTATTGCATTTTTATTGTAATTTTCTTATTTACTTTGAAACTGCAGTTGAAAAATGAAATTATCATTTTTGAATGCGTTTATTCTGCAGTATTTATTTTTACTGTAGTTATTGCAAACATTTCTTAACAATAAACTTTTCTCTTCGAATTTTTAATACCACTAAAAAAATCCCCAATATTCTTCAAATTTATAAGTACCAAACTCTATATTTAACAAATCTTATTAGTGTCGGAAGATAGAAAATTCAAAAGTACTCCTTCGAATGCACGTAAACTCATCTATCCATTTTATTTTTTTTAATTAAAAAGATGAGTAATTTTTTATACATTTTTCATGTTAACCTTCTGGATCCGGGATGTTCATATAGAAATTTTTCTTTCGACCCTGGTAGTGCGACAGTTTAACCACAGATTTCTTTTCCATTGAAGAGAGAATGTATAAATTGTCGTACCAGACGTGTGAAACCTTGAAAAAAATCCCCGGCTCCAAAGGGTTAGAGTGAAAATTTCAACAACGTCCTCTAAACTAGACGAGACTTGTGGTACAACATGTGTACAGACCCGGTTCCTAAAAGTTCCCGGTTCCTAAAAAAAAAAAAAGAATTTTCTAATGTTATGTAAGAATAGTTATCATGCTATAATATTGACAAAACTAGTTTTTCCCCATGATTTAATATTCATTCGAGATTTAAGATTCATTTTTTCATTTGTTTTAGGTTAACTTATAGTGAGTTCAAGTAGTAATGTTTAATTCTATGTCCACTCAATTGTAATCAAAATTTTTGCTAATGACTCATTCAAATTACTTTGCATTGGTATGTCTAACTTTTAAAAAAGTACATACTAAACATTTGCCATCAGTAGAAGCGAATATTATATCTTTCACGCCATGGCATGCCCATCATTTGGGACGTCAGAACGGGTGGTTAATGGCCTCCACCCTGGTTTTGGGAAATTAATGTATTTACATGTAAGTGGGTGTGGCTTTTGCTTTTTTTGGTATAATTTACATTGAAAGTTACCCCCCCCCCCT
Source organism: Uloborus plumipes (assembly GCA_038373865.1). NCBI lineage: Eukaryota > Metazoa > Arthropoda > Arachnida > Araneae > Uloboridae > Uloborus > Uloborus plumipes. Next base: position 41,285 of record JAXGGA010008791.1, read on the forward strand.
CTTTCGCACACAATAAATACTGATTAAATTGAATTTTCACAATAATTACTGTTAAACCTTTTCCCACTAATATTCATGACGAAAAATAACTATGCTATGGTAAAAAATAAAGTTTTTATTAATATGATCACTGTGCATTTTTTCTTCATTTATTTTTGGGACAAACGTTTAATTTTGAAGTCAAGGCTGTAAAAATTCAACCTTTAGACTTTATCTCTCAATCCCCCCCCCCCGAGTCTGTCTCGTCTTTACAGTTCTTAAATCTGGCAACCCTGTTAAGGTCCCTCATTTCATGATCAGTAGAGGAACAGAAAGGGTTGCGTTGGAAATGAAATTCGAGTCTGGCATTTCTAACAATCTACTGATTGAAATAAAATTTATTTACAAATGTGGTATTTCTTTAGGCCTAATTATTGCCGGAACCTTTGAACGTAATAAAATAAAAATACATCTGATTAGACATCTATTTCTGCTTCATTTTTTCTACTTTTAATCTGTGTATCAAACCTCCCTTAGGATAGGCCAAACCTCCCTCAAGTATGGAGGTTTGACCCGGTTATGAAAATGAATAGTTATGAAAAAACTTAATATGTATGATAGTTATGAAAAAACTTAATATGTAACTCAAATAAAAACTAAGAGTTAAAAATGTTGCCAGACATAAGGAAACTAACTTTAATATGGAAATTTTGTAACGGTTAGAGAAAAAAATCCAAATGTATTTGTAAAAAGTGGGTCAAGGGTCAAACTTCTCTAGCTTCCCCTACTAAACGGTTTCAGTACGACGGTAGCTCTTAACTCGGTTACCTTCATCACTAATAAGAGCAGTCTCCGCGGTCGTTTGTATGATTGAACTGAGTAGCGGTCGATCTGTTAATTCACGCATATTTTAGAACCTTTTTTGGTTTTTTTTTTTTTTTTACTGGGAAGAGCACGATGAGAGCTCCGCGAGGATGAAGTGTCCTCGTGGAGATCTTTCGAACAAAAAAAAATTCCATTTGAACTGTTCAGGGATACTGGGAATCAGACTCACAGATAAACAGAGCAAAACACACATTTTCCCCATCTCAAACCCTACTCACCAATTTTCAGTTTTTGATTTTTGTTCAATTGTTTTTTTTTATTTTTTTTTTTTTAATTTAATTGCTTTTTATTATTTTCTTGTAAGATTTTTTTTTTCTTTTTGAATTTGGGATATTTTTAAGATGCGTTAAGCCACTTTTAATGTTTCTTTTTTCGTCTTACTTTAAAAATAAAGTAGGGTTAAAAGGAAGGGGGAGGTTGGAGGTAGATTAAAAAGGTATTTCAATTTGTGAAATCACGTGAAATATTACAGAAAAACAACGATAATGATTGTAATAATTTCAGTTTCGGTTAAGAAAACTGGCTGCCTAAAGTTGTATTGCGTTTTTTCTCTTTTTCCCCCTTCAGACATAGTTCTACTGTGTAGCGAACTTTATTCAAAAAAAACTAGCTTAATACCCGGCCTTGCCCCGGTGCTTATTAACCCACTGACGGTGCTGGACGTCTTATCACGTCCATTTAACATGTAATTCTGGAACTGCCGGACACTCAGGGGGTTAATACAACGTAACTAATTATAACTGTTTTCAACTTATTTCATGCTAAAATGAAATAGGTGAGTCTTAAATTGATAAGTCATTGTTAATCGTAATCTTTGTTGGAAAATACTCATATTTAAAAGTGTTAAATTTTATCAATTTGTATGCTTAAAGGCTTATCTCGATTACTCTTCTATTCAAAATTGAAAGAAAATGGCCATGTGGTGACAAAAAATTTAAATTTTGAGCTTTTTGGATTTTTTTTTTAATTTTAAAACCGCATCTATGTGAATTCTAATGCATCAAGGAACTTCTGTACCAAGTTTGATGAAAATCCGACGAAAACTGGATTTGTATAAGGAATATAAAAATATATATGCATCTATTTTTATACATATAGATTGTATTAAAATTTACAGAGATTGTATTTATCGATTACTGTTTTTTCTGTTAACATATTGGCAACCTCCGTCGCGATCCCTTCTCACAAAAGATGGAACTTATCAAACGTTATATATTCTGAGGAAGTATGAAGGCAAAGAGTTAAAAATGTTCGTTTCAGTTTGCTGAAAGTTCTCCAGCAACCACTAATTCGACTCGACAAGTTGAAGTAAGCTGAAAGAGCCTTCTCATAGTATGTTTCAGAAAATGAAAGATGGTATTTTTTCCTACTTAGAGAGATAGTAAGAAAAATAACTCCTAGGAAATGCTTTCAAAATAGAATGTTTCTGAAAGCAAAACTAATCTGGAAGCTCTAAATGGATGGAGCAATTTCGTCCTTAAGTAATTTCTGCTTCTATGGATTAGCTAATCTTTTTTTCAAAGTCTTTGTTAATATACATCTTTACTTTTGTAGTATCATTATAATTAATGAAGCTCTGAAAACGTAACATTTACATTGCAGATTCCCAGTACATATTGAAAAGACGTTTAATCACTTTCGGAAAAAGTGTTCCAGTTGAGTGAATGTGCCTTAAAATGAGTTTCAAATGTGCTCTGGAAAAAGTTCACACTAATGTGCTTAGAATCTGTTCCGAACGTATCTCACTCAAAATACATGTAAAGTTAAAACTTAGGAACACATGTGAGAATAGATTGAGGCACATTTGAGAAGAGATTGTCGCACATTTGAGAACAGATTGTGGAACATTTGAGAGCAGAGTGGAAACATATTGGGAGCTGTTGCAAAATCTTCGCTTTCTTTTGCACAAACATAATTTCAGCAGATTTTCTTAACTGGGGTTCAATAAAAATCTCTCAATATAATTACTACTGAAATTTTTTTGCAATTAATAGCTAGTGTCACAATGCCATCAAAAAGGATAACCTTCCATGCCGAAGATTTCCATTACTCAGCGGTGATTGGCACTATCCCGTAAGGTTGCTGCAAAATCAACAGCAACCATAAGTACTGTAAACAGTGAGCTACAACGTGTTTTAAAAGAAGATACATGTGTCAGCGTTGAAAAAATGCTCTGAAATACCTTTTCAAAAGAAGAATTTTAAAAAGTGTGTTGAACCAAATAGGTGCTTTCAGCACTGATAAAATATTAATGATCAACACACTATTCTGTGACATTCCATTCTTTAACATCAGTTTCAATGTTGCTTTCATGCTCTCTACTGTAACTGAAACGTATCCTTTTTAACCAGGCATATAAATAAACAATTACGTACTTCATTTAACCCTTAACGATCTAGCAGCAATTAAAATGCGAGGTTATGTTTCTAGTTCGATGTCTGAAGCGGTAAATCGAGCAAAATGCTGGGCAATTAAATCTCCGAACTCTCTTGAGAATCATTTTGTTCCAATAATGACGTCATAATTCAGTGCTGTGCAGCTGTTGCCATCTGCGAATTGCGAATTAAAGTGATATTTTACTAGGGCTTTCTTTCAGAACTTCTTAATGCAATGAATGCTTCCTTAAGCCGCACGTGAAGTACAGGCTCATGAAACGCAGCAGTACTAAATAAATAGTTATGTTTCGTTAGATAAATTTTCGCTTGTTAGTATCTTTATACGGTGATTGGCAAATTAATTGTGTAAACTTTCGAAAAGTTTTTTCCCCATTGTTTTCTTACTTGGCTATTTGGCTTCATTATTTGAGAATTGTGATTAAAGTACCATTTCGTCACAAAGTATAAATAACAGTTAACTAAATAAGTTTTGTTTTTAATGCATGTGCTGCAGCTATAAATCTATCTAACCAATACTTTCAAACCTTTGCTCTTGCCAAAAAACAAAAAAAAAAAAAAAGCGAAAGAAACAGTGTTGCTGTTAATAATTTTGTGACTAACAATTTTATCATAGAATCTTGTTTCAATAATGCATCACGTAAGGGATATTCAGGCCAGTCATTTAGGGGGGGGGGTCAAGTGTGTCAATTACCCCCCCCCCCTCGGGCTTTGAGAAATCAATATATTTACACATAAGTGGACATTTTTGCTGTTTTCTGATGATATTGTATTATATTCGCACCTTTTATCCCCCTTCCCCGAAAAACTTTAAATTACATGCCTGGGGATATTTAGTAATTGAGATTTTGGCACACTCATCAAATTTCGGATAATCATTGTTACATTCTCACAATTACGTTTTCTTCGTGTATAGTCTTTGGCATTAGCAATTTGCCTACAGTTAAAGAAACTGCCAACAGTCTCCGTTATCAAAATATCCCCATTCCAAGCTTGAAAGTTCATAAAGATTAAACGATCTCTTTATGAGATTTTGAATCTTTTATTTCAGATCGTAACTTGAATTAAATAATTTACTTCTGATTTGTAGCTGAATAATATCCGTGTAAAAGTTACAAAAATGCCTGTTTTTAGAATGATTTGAAGCTTTGTCTGTTTTTGAAGAAGCTATTACAGATTTCGAAAGAAAAGGTCCTAATTATTACACATCTCAAAACGTGATTGAATTCTTATGTACTTAAATTACTGCTTAAATCTGTTTGAAATGTTTCTATATTTAAGAAAAAGTTTATATCTGAAGAAAATTTGTGACTATTGATGGCGTAGCAAAGCTTTTGAGTGGCATGGATCACTCTTCTGCAGCAGGGGCGGTTTTCTTACTGCGGCGCCTGGATCGTCGCCTGCCCGATGACCTCTTCCTCGTCCCACCGGATCTCCTGGATCTTCTGCGACCTCCGGATCGCCTCCTGGAGCGCCTACGACCTCCGGATCGTCTCCTACGCGAGGTTCTAGGGGAGGACCTACGCCTCCTTCTGGCTCTTTCGCCTGCTCTCAACCGTCCACCCTCTCGAGTCAGAAGTCCGCGTTCCATCGCATTCTTCACTAACATCTTCAGTTCTGTGCTCATCAAGTCCATGTCCAGGTTCTTGCTGGTGCGAAGGTACTTCTTGATCTCAGGCAGAGTTGTACCATTTCCTCCTTGCAATTTTCGAACTGCGTTCATCACAAGGCGCCCGATACTTTTCGGGGAGCTTTCTTGTTTTTTCACATTAGGGATGGAACCTATTTTCGTACTGCAATCGGTAGTATTTTCTAAATCCATTGTTTAGATTTCAAAATGGCTATTGGAAATTTCTATAAAAGACTTCAGTAAAGCTTGTTACGAAATGGTGTAATAAATTGTGTCGAAAGAATAACTAATTTAAACGATATGTTTGAACGAGGAGAAAAGTGTTTCGGAAATGGGGTTTCTTTATCGTTGTAAATTTTCAAGGCTTGCCTCCCTTCCATGTACCAAATAACTTAATTTTGCCAGCGATTGAAGTTAACTTCGGGCACATTTCTTCATTCAGAATTCGCATGAAGGTACTGCAGTCTCTAGATAACGGCAACTGAAAGAGGTAAAACCAAGTCTGGTTCACTTACGTCGAATATGACTGGTCCAAATAGATATATGCCTAGTTCGTGCAATATTGAAATAAGTTACCGCTTTGGCTACTTAATTGAATCGCCACGAGGGGGGCGTATTCAAGCTCGGTAATTCTGAATTAGTACCTTTTTTTTGACCGAGGGGGGAGGGGGATAATTCCTCTAGGGTTAATTAGTTAACAGAAGTGAAGATTTCAAGTTCATAAACAATATGAAACAGTGAATATCAAATTTACACTAGGTTTCGCATCTCATAGAGGTCAGTACCTAGAGCTTTTAGGGGGTTTCTCTTTTCTCCATTCATTTTATTTTATAAATTGATCTATTTTTCATTTTATTTTATTTATTAATTTTTATTTACTCATTTATTTTTGTTTTGTTTTTTCGTCAATCAAGATTGTTCATTGCTTTCACTATACCTCTGCGACGTTCACTTATTCCTTTGCTCTTTCAATGGCAGATAGTGAGTCATGTAACACATTGCCATTACTTGACGAAATTGGAAAAGTGGAGCAGCGCACCCCAAATTACCAGCCTAGGTGGCACAAAACGAAAAAAACATTACTTGATGAGAGAAATTCAAGAATGTTTACTTTTACCAAGAGCCGCTATATAGACAGGCCGACGCATCAAGCTTAAGTTTCACCACTTTGGATCCAACTCAGTTACTTTTACTTTCATTTTTCATTGTTGCGGAACAAGGGTTACCATAGCAAAGTTTATGGACACTGCCAAGCTATGTTAAATCCTACGTGAAAAGTTACCAAAAAGCGATAATTCGCCAGAGAAGGCAACCCTCAAACACGCGCTGGATCCAAAGTGGTCAAACTTATGCGTCGGCTCGTCTATATAGGGGCCTTAATTTTACCGAAAAAATAGTCTCATTTAGCTAATAGTGTCCCGTGCCTTTCTCGCGTACGAATTTTTTTTTTTTTTTTGTCAGAATATTTCTGTAACCTCACTCTTAGATAAGGTTATTACGGATGGCTCACGTGAATAGGACAAAGTTAAATTGTTCATTTCGTTTACTTATTCAACCGTTTATTAAACCAGTTACATATTCATATTTTACATATTAATTCATTCGTTTACATTCTTTAAAAAATAGTGAACTCATTTATTCATTCTTTCACTTATTTTCTTATTCATTCACTATTTTATTCACTTTTTTTCCCTTTTTGTATTTAATTTCTTTATCTGCTTATTGTTTCATTATCGTTTCCTTTATTTATTTATTCTTTTATTTACTCATTCATTTGATTAAAAATATTTTAAACAATCCAATAAATGTTTTAATTTTTGACTGCCCCACTTTTATGTTGTTCCATATAAAATTACGTTCTTCAATAGAATGTTCCATTTTTATTTTTTAAGACAAATTTACTGTTGAAAAAATTTTCATAATAAAATACCGTAAAATGGGGTGAATCGGAACACTTTTCAGCTTTGATTGTCAAAAAAAGCAGTTAAAAGATTTTTTTTCAATTTGATTTTCTGGGTAAAAACTTCGGTCTTGCTTTACTTTTGATCTTCCAATCAAACACAAAACATTTTGAACAGTTATTATTAAAATATATAGGAAATTATGGGTGTTCCGAATCACCCCGCTCATAGGGGTCAATCGGAACACATGTTAAAATTTGTATTTTTTTCCATGAAACCTGTAATAGGTCTCACAAATATGAGTAATATTGATCAGGGAGAACAAGAACCGATAATTACTGTCAAATAAAAGTATAATTTCAATGCCAGTAAACGTTTATAATTTGTCAAAATTCAAAATGATTTTGAACTTCTGAAAAATGAAAAGTAATTTTAAGAAATGCCTTTGAATTGAAATACAAAGATTTAACACGAATGGAAGTCACTCATGTCGTCCACAAATATGTACTTGTCCTTAAAACTAGCAATTTGTGACTCCTGAAAGATTTTTTCGCTTATTCATCACTGTCTGTGTGCTTGCCTTTTGCTATATAAAGTCTATATGACTTTCCTCCTCGTATTTTAAGTAAAAAGAAGTCTCCTGGAGCAAAAATCTTATGAAATCTACAACTTTCTGTCATTCTAAGATCTAGTTGCTCACGAGAAGGGATAAACAGTAATAAATCCTTGTCCTTGTCTTGATTAGAGGAATTGGGGTTAGAATCTTGATTTTTCAAACAGTTTCCTTCAAATAAGTTTGAATTGGAACAACAGAACAAAGTGTTCCGATTCACCCCGCATTTTTTTTTCCAAAGGCATTTTTCAGAATTCTTCATTTTTATGACACAATTTATAAAAAATGTAAATTCTAATGTGGTATTCTGTTGTTCAGATACATGTATAATTGAAACATACCACTCTTAGTTTTTAAATATAAGAAGGTTTGTTCTTGCATATGAAATTTTGCTGTCTATGAAAATGTGATGTTTTCTAGCATTCCACTTACAGCCCTCCTTAGAAGCCAGTAGCGTTGCCAGATTGACAAAAGTAATTTTTTCCTACTTCCTATCATCTTCCTTTCTAAAAAAAAAAAAAAATTAATGGTGAAAAATACCCAATAGTATATTTATGAAGAATTTCTTTGTACGGTCTGGAAGTTTTGTACCGATTGACCCCGCTGTTCCTATACACCTCATTTTACGGTACGTCAGTTTTTCTTCATGTTCTGTAATTTTTAAAACAAATTTTCAATTTGTTCGTTTTTATAAAAAGTTTATCGTAGCTATTCCCCTTGTCCCATATGCCCGTAAAAAAAACTAAATTGTGTAAAGAAATGAAGTTAATCCAATTCAAATCAAATTGAAATATTATAACTTCAGGAAACATTCACACAACATGGAAATAAACATAACACTCCCTTATTAAGTCCAGAGCGAGTAACTGCACATTTAATGTGATATTACATTTATCAGTTTGGTGCAGGGAACAGTAAATCTCGTGAAATGCCGTAATTAAATCTTTGAACCCTCCTGCGAGCCGTTACGAAGTGCTAATGACTCTGCAGCATCGTAATGGGTTGATGTTAGATGTCGGAATTCAAAAGAATGAGCTACTTGTTCGTGGGCTGCTTTGATTGGGACGGTAAAAATCGAGTTGATTTGGAAGTTCCGTCCAGTTGGTGTGCACTGATGATTATTCGTGTCTCGAATCGAAGCTCTTTGATCTAATTAGAATGTGTGTGATACACCGTGAGATGGTTGATCGGGATTAGTGCTGTCGAAACTGTTATACAGAAAATAAAGTTTATTTATTTATGACCTGTGATGAATGTAGCTGCAGTCATTTAAGCTGACAAACGTAGAACTGAGTTCTCGTCGACTACTAGGCGTTATAATCTCTTATTTGAGAAAAAGATACGCATACATTGGAATCATAGATTTTTACTTTATATTTTTTGTACCGTATTTAAAGCAAGAATGACAGGATTTTAAGAAAACAGGACGATACTAACTTTAATCTGATTCGATCAAATTATCCTTCACTTATGCAATCACTTTTTAAATCCCTTACGTATTCACTTATTAATTCACTTCCATTCATTCATTTAATAGTGTACTCATTTATTCATTTCTTCATTTATTTTCTCATTTATTCACTTTCATTTACTTATTGTGTCATTATTTATTATCTTATTTCATTAACTTTTCACTTATTCATTTATTCTTTTATTTACTTATTCATTTAATCAAAAATATTTCAGCTGGCAAATGTAGAGCTGAGTTGTTGGAAGTTTCTAGGTAATATATTCTCTTATTTGAGAAAATATCTTTCATATAATAAATCAGATTTTAAAATTTGTATCTATTAAAGTGCAAATTCAAAACGAGCAATCTTTTTAGAAATGGAAAGAGGAAGTTTCAAAGTTTTTTTCCAATCATAAATGTTTAACGTGTCCACCGTCTACTGCATGACATACATCTAAACGGTAAAAAAAAAACTCGTCTCGCACACGAAAAAGTGTATACATACATTACTATTCACAGTAAAAATTGTATTTGGGGTTCGACTGAATAAAATATCAAGCTACATGAGAGAACATTAAAAAATACAAAATACGTCCTGCACTGCCCATATTAGGTTACCACATGTACACTTTTGGATCAAAACTGTCGTATTTGTCAGATACCCTTTATAGAGTTCTTAGGAGGCTCTAAAATTTCCATGAGTCGGTCCTTTACCCTTCACAGCATTGATAAAATCCTGAATTGCTAACAGTTGCCCCAAAAGGCGCTGAAGATTTTGAATTACCTGCCACTCCAGTTTTTGTGAAGATGACGACTAATCAACAAAAAATACAGGGTGTCCACTCCAATCGTGGACCAATAGCTAATTTCTAAACCGTTAGAGATAAGCATATAGTTTATTTAGGAAAAAATCTCCAAATTACGAAAGGAATTTTGGGTCTATTCAATGTTTTTCAAAAAATCAAATTTTGAAAGAGTTACGAAATTTAAATTTTTATACAGCCCCCCAGTCCTATCAATCATATTTAGTAAAACATTCTTGACAGTGTGACGTTTAAAACTAAAAAAAAATCACTCTTCTACCACAAAAATTGACCGAGTTATGACGTTTTGAAAAATCAAGATTTTGCATTATTTCATGACGTCATCGAGCGATCGCTTAAGGGACCGTTTGCGAAATCCTTCAAAATCTTGATTTTTCAAAACGTCATAACTCGGTCAATTTTTGTGGTAGAAGAGTGATTTTTTTTTAGTTTTAAACGTTACAGTGTCAAGAATGTTTTACTAAATATGATTGATAGGACTGGGGGGCTGTATAAAAATTTAAATTTCGTAACTCTTTCAAAATTTGATTTTTTGAAAAACATTGAATGGACCCAAAATTCCTTTCGTAATTTGGAGATTTTTTCCTAAATAAACTATATGCTTATCTCTAACGGTTTAGAAATTAGCTATTGGTCCACGATTGGAGTGGACACCCTGTATATTGTGTACTACGCTTCGCGAAGAATTCTAAGGATGGAAACTCTAAGGTATAGGTGTTTAATTTAGTGCAACGAAGAGGATTGGCATCTGGTATAAACAGTTCCAAGATGTGAGTTACTTGTTTAAAGCAAAATCACGTGGCCGTCCCTGTACATCAGGCAAAAATAACTGCCGCGCAGACTTACGCTGCTCATCCGTGGACATATTGAGGATTTTTAATGTAGGCGAAAGAAAAAAAACTTTATATTATTGTTTACATATGTACAATATTAACCTGACCTGTCAATGATCAACATTTTTCAAAACCCACAAGTTTCGAATCAGTCCATTTTTTTTTTAAATATACATTAGATAAACAGATATAAACGTCGTACTTTCCTTCTTTATTAAAAATATTTTTATTATAATGCTCTAATTCATGAATATTCAGTTCATGAATAACACCTAACCAATTCATATAAGCGTTAAGTTCCTCATTGACACTTGAAAAAGGAATTAAATAAGAAAAATACCCTCAAAATTTAATGCAATATAGAATCTCCTCTTTTTCACTATTACTATTTCCTCTCCACCTAAATAAAACGAACAAAATAACTCGTTTTGCCAAACCATCCAAAATGTTCTTAACTCACAGAATCAATAAAAAGTTAGCTCATTCTGTGTTCAATTACATTTTATCAACTACAGTTTAAGCAACGCTTTCAGGGAAATCGAGTGAATAAACGAATTGTGCTACACTTCATCAAAATACACTCGCTGGGTTACAATGAAGCTTCCGAGTGCCTTTATCAATTAAAGGCTGTTATTTTTAAATCCAGGCGTACTTATCTTTCGTATTTTGTTTCAGTTTATCGTACGAGTTTGTTACTGCAATTCACCTCCGGCGACTTAGTGCATTTATTTCCAACTTTTAACCGATTGTTTTTCAGCCTATGCAAATTGTGTATTGAAATGAGCGACATGCGTTTTCCGATTGTTTCACCAAATCTGAAACAAACAAAAATAATTCAAGCGTGGGTGATAAAGTAAGATAAAGGGGGGGAGGGTATTACTCTTCAAAATTCTAAAATACTAATTTCACGTTTTTAAACTGGGATATTATGGTACCATAAGATTCCAAATACTTAAGAACATGGATGGTGTAAGCAACACCTCCCAAAAAAATTAAAAGTAAAAATAAACTCTATTGAAAAAGTAGCATAGTGTACAATGTGACTAAAGGTTAAAACATTCATCGGGCAGAAATTAACAAGAGACATCCAGAGTTTACTAGAGTAAGTGAACTACTCTAACTGGATGGTGTTATGCAAAATGGAGTTAACCCACAAAACATAAAAAAATGAGTTATCCAACTGTGATGGTAAAATATGTTGCTTTCTACATTAAGCAAAAATATTTAAGCCCTATTAGCATTTCATGGTAACATATCATTGGTATATTGATATAGAGCTCCATGCTTTTTGCCAGAGTTTGCTGACTTTAAAGCCCATTATCTCAAAATCAGGTTTTTGTGGGTTAACTCCTTTTTGCATAACACCATCCAACTGTTGTGCAGGTTTTATATAGTTGGCTTGATGCTGAGTATGATGTTGTCAATGAGTTCGTTAGGCATTACTCCCCATTCCTCCTGAAATGCCAATTACAGCTCCAGAATCGCTAATGGGAGCAGTTACTTGCTGCAAAGCGTCTTCCTAGAAAAATTCGTGTATGCTCGATGGGATTTATATCCTACGACATTGCCAGGCAATGCATTTCAAAATCTTTTTTTTTTTTTTTTTTTCGACAGCTCTCTGAATATTCAGATTGGTCTTTCCCCCTGATCTGCCCTTTTTTTTTTTCGCTGTTATGCTGATTTTTCAACTTCTCTTCATTTTTGCATACCTGTGCATGTAAAGACGAATATTCGGTTTACAGACTGAAACGAATGCATCTATTAGGTTTTAGGAACACGAGTTTTTCAAGTACGAAACAGAAGCATATGAAAGAAACAGAAAATGCACATCCAGTTTTCTCTTTTCCCTTGAATCGTTGAGATAGAAAAGTCGTAACTCACTCATCAATTTTCTACCACAAACATGGTCGAAGAGTATAGTCCGTTTTTTAAAACCGCGCAAACCCCACTCATGAACGATTCCACTTTAAAATGGGGAGACAGTTTGAGGACGCGCATTTTGTCTGAAATCTTCAATTTACACGTGCACTTGCTAACTCTTTGCTTTTTTGTATGTTACGTTGTATTTCTAATTCTGCATCCTTCTACTCCATTTATTACGATTCAAAACTCGCCCTTTTATTCGTCCACTGGTTGTTTTTTTCTCCTATTACCCCTATTTCATTTAAATTAGAGTAGACCTGACGCATGCACAGATACGTTGAAGGTTTTGCCTAAGAAAATCAGACACTGCCTAAATATATGTAACGAAATAAACAAAATGCCCCCCCCTTCCCCCACTGAAGGCAAAAACACTTACGGCCTACTCCACATTAACGTAAAGCAGAAAAATAAAGCAGAAACGTAAAATGGATTAAATAGTGTTCCTATGGAAAGTACCCGGATTTTCGGTTTCTGCCTTCGGTTTCGGTCGCGTTTTCTGCTGATGTGGAGCAGGGCCCTTAGTTAATCATTTTGAAAACAAAATACTTTTTTTTGCACCAAATTAAGCTCTTTACAATTTTATCAATTAACTAGAACAACAGATACAAATGTTTCTAATTTAGCAAAAGTCCTAGAGGTTAAACTAAATTCAATCCCGGGGGCCTTACCCGGAGCAAAACATTACTAGAGACCATGAATTTGAAAAGGATTTTTCAAATGCAAAAAATCGCTGTTTTGCTATGCTTAGAAGCCCTTTACTCACAAATTTCTTAGCTGTAGGTACTACAGCTATGAAACTTCGCTGAAGTCAATTTGTACCTTGAATGAGATCTTGAATCCTGGAGGGAGGGGAAGAGGGCAGTCTTTGAAGCTTTTTCTCTTTTTTTAATGATTCTGTCATACTGTTTTTATCAAGACTTTTTGTCTTATAGATGGAATAAGGCTAATATTTTTGAACTATAATGAGCATTTGTGCACAGAATTCCGATTTTGCACACATCGTAACACATATTTGAATCTGGTTCTCCGTTACAAGGGCTTTAAATCTCCTCAAACCAAATAAGATGGCAAATCAGTTTTCGTGAGTTGGGAATGGCAGTGAGCGGGGGATGGGTAGAGATAGTTATAAATAAGTTTATTTA
>JAXGGA010008792.1:0-54855 GCA_038373865.1 Uloborus plumipes
GCAATATCATCTGATCTACTTGAATTCTTGCATCTCGCATTTATATTTGTCGCTGATCTGCTAAAAAAGTAGCAGAGAAACACTACACATCTCGATTGAGGAAATTTCTATTGCTTCCCGATCTTTCTCCGGTATTAAAATCTTGTCGTCGATTTGGCGACTCATTTTGTTGCCAAGTCTCTTGTATAGTAATTTTCAATGAAAGTAAATGCATTCTGTTAAAGTTGTTTCTCTGTCAGCGTAGTATCGATGCAAGAAAAACAACCTGCTGTAGCAAATTGCATTCTCAAAAGCGGTGCGACATAATATCGCTCTGTGTGAGACCCGTGCTAAGAACACCACTGGTATAAAAAAGAATGTACAGTGAAACACCGTTTTCTATGTTTTTAAGGGACTCGGACTGTATGAAAAAAAAAACGTACAAATGAAAAAACGCATAATAGTTTTACGTTAAAATGTATTTACTCTGCCGGTACCGATTAAAAAGCGTCTAAATAAATGATAAAAACGTATAAAAGAGAAGCGTATAAACAGTACCTCACTGTACATGTATTTTTTAAAGTTAACGTGGATAAAACTAAATTTTTTTAACCAATATCAAAAAACACTACATACAAATTGTTTTCTTCGCAATTATCGAATTGGAGCTTGCTTCATTGAACACTTACTGCATTTTTTTGCTGTTACCAAATCATTATTATTATTTGATTTTCAGTTCAAGATTTTTTTAATATTTCCTTAAATAAGAGTGTATTCATACAAGTTGCTCCGTCATTCATTAATATCCCAAACGCTATTATCAATCATGCATCAGTTGAATTGATACAGTGTAAAAGAAGAGCCTCATTCAAGCATCCTCCCCATTTAGCGAAACGTTTGTTTCTTTTCTGTTATCATGCACCGCAATCCGTCCCTCCTATTTTTATTTTGCCATTTTTATAACTTATCTCATCATTCCTCCTCCAATAGCGTGGGCGCCTAGAATGCGCTTGTTCCGATGACTGAACATCCGCCTGATTGGTCTATCTCGCATGCATAGATATGCTAATATTTGATTTCTAAAACTTGTTCGCCACTCCTTTGTTTTTAAACTTTTTAAATTACTTTTCCCGACAAAAAAAAAAAAAAAAAAAAAAAAAAAAACACCTTTTAGAAGATTATTATTTTTTTTTTCTGAAAAAGATGTTACATTATTGTATAGGATTTTTTATTTGGTTGAAGTATATCTTGTTTTCACTTGCATGACACGTGACCTGTTTTAATTGGTACGAATAGAATAGCCTTGTTAAGGAAAGATAATTTTTTAGAACACTTATCACCTAAGGATAGCTGATGTTTTCGTGGAACTGGAGCTCTTAACAATGAAATTTTAACGAATCATTCGTTTTTATAATAAGCACAAATGAATGATGTTTTTTTTTTGTTTGTTATTACGTACAACCACTTCTGAGTTGTTGTTTTTGAAGTATATATTGATTTTCATTATTTTTAGTCGTCTAGTTTGGTTACATTTAAAAAAGATTTTCTTTATCGTTTCTCCACACTTGTTTCTGTAGTTTTAAAGCGATGACGATTTTTGGAGCTGCGGCAAAAACTTGAAACTGCCGCCTTTAAGCATCTTTCTTCAAGTTTCTATCTCTTGCTTCAACGGAAAAAAAAGAAGAAAAAAAAAATGTATGCAAAGATTTGCCTCCTCGCAGCAGTTTCCTGCCTGCTCCTCCTAGATCAGACACTGGATCAAAGCCATAGTGGTGCTCTATGCTTACATTTGTACGCTATACAGTGCTCGTAAAGCACTATCTCTAAACAAGTTGCCAACTCCCCAACATTTTGCTGTTTTTGCTAAAAATGCTCAATCTATGTTTCCTCCAATTGATTACATTTTTGGTGCACCACACGATGTTGTGATTACATTTACAATATGCACAGTCAATCATTTCAATTAAACGGCATTTTTTAATTTTTTTTTAATCAAGAGAAGAATAAAAAATGGAAAACCATAACATCTAAGTGTTCAGACTCTTATTGCATTCAACTGATTCAACTAACTAGCTATGTACCAGGGCTGAGTTTATTAATTTTCCTACCCCAGAACGGAAACAAGAAGTACACGATTGCTGACTGGGCCGCAACCAAAAACGTAGCCAGTTTTTTTTTTTTTTTCAATGCGGGATATTGCTTACATTTCGGAGGGGAGTATGACTTCTATGGTCTAAGTCAGAAAACTGCTAAATTTCGGAGAGGGTTGTATTCCTAAATCCCTCCCTCTGGATACGCAACTGGCCGCAACCAGGGATTTATTTAAATGTTCTCCTATCTATCAACCCTTTCTTTGAGGCTATATTGAAGAAAATGAAAATGAATGCAAAATTTAAACTTAAACCCACTCTTTAATTTGAAAGTAATTTTATTTTCTGGGAAAGTAGATTCGGAATGGCGTTCCAGCACGGTGTTTGAAAATAATATTTATTGTATGGAACACGAATAATGCTTGATCGGTTTAAACTTTTAACAAATCATATTTCTTATCTTGTTTCCAGCAGCTGTGTACTCAGGGCCGCAGAGAGCCGGAAGTGGGCCCCTTGTTTGTTTGGTCGTTGAGCCCCCCTTCCCTCCTTAAAACTTATGAAGTTTATACTACTGCAGTTCCGACCTAGGCCCCTCCAAGAGCAAGACCCATAGTTTCCGATTCGGCTGACATGGCCTCTTGTCGGCCCTGTGTATACTTAGTCTGAGCCCGATCATTCTGACATTGGACATGGGGCACATTTCTATTTCAGCGCCCCCCCCCCCCTCTCGTGCTATGAGTAAAAAAAAGTCTTACAATACCAGAATGAAATAAAAGTTTTGTGCTGAGATCAAACTTTAAAATAATAATAATAATAATAATAATGCTATCAAATTATTAAGACAAAAATATACGTCGACATACACGGAGTAGGCTTTTAGTATTAATAGTAAAATATACAGTAGGCATTTTAGTAAAATATACAGTAGGAATTTTAGTAAAATATACAGTAGGCATTTTTGTAAAATATACAGTTAGGCATTTTAGTAAAATTTACAGTAGGCAAAGAGTATTTAGGAGGCGTTGGATAAAGTAAGGAGATTTTGATCCCCCCTGAAATCTAAGAGGAGAAGCCTGTGCCCGAGCGGTAATCAGGCTCTGTACTTGTACTTGGTACAAACGAGCATCGAAAGCAGTTGTAAACAAGACGAGCAGCAAGAGTCTTCGATAAGAAAACAACGCTCTGGTATCTGTGCAAACTCGATTGGAAGACGTTCCAGCTCGCGCGCCTTGTTTCAACTCCCCAAATCGGGCCTCATGCATCTGTTTCCAGGAAAAACCAAGACCCTGATCTCTTTTTTTTATTTTTATATATTTTCTTGTCTCGTCTCTTGCAGCTTGTGACGACATGTAAATACATGCAACTGCGTAATGAAATGTATGCAGAGGAGAGGTGTACGCGCAAGCGCGTTAAATTGATTATTTATTTATTTAATTATTTTTTGCTGTTAATTTTATTCCAAGTTCCAAACAATCTTTTCAAAAGAAATGATTCTTGTATTCTTGATGTTGTCATCGTTCATTCCCTCTGAACTGACATTTGTTTATAAATAATCACCCACATATCACATATGCTCTTCTTACTTCTGTTTTTTCAGGGGTTGCTTTTGAGCAATCGTTGGACTCTGCTGTAACCGTAAGTTGCTCTTGTGTTTTTGTTTTTTATGATATTAAGTCACTCTGTTATTAAAATAATTGAAAGCAACTACAGTTGGTTTTAAAAGGTTTTTGAAGCACACAATTTGTCTAACTCCAAGGAGATGAAAACATGCTTTTGTTGCAGCTAAAAATGTTATTTAAAGTATAACTATTTTAGAAAATCAGAAAATGATTCACAGAATACCGCAAGTCACTGAAACGTTTTCGTTCGGATCATAAATTTATTTATTTCAACCAAAGAATAAAATGCGAAGCTTATAAATTAATTTAAGCTAAAGATTATTGCAAAATTTTCATCATATTTTTTGAGTTATTTTTTTGAAAATAATAAAAAATAAATAAATAATTCAAATGACATGATGTATTTAGTGCCATTATTAATATGATTTTCTAATATTTTTGCTGAAATTAAATACAATTGAACTCAATATAATAATAATTTATAACTGATCTCATAACTAAAATAAACTCATAATTTATAATAATTTAACGCTTTTAATAGATGTATAGAATTTATTCATTTTTATCGTGGCAAACATTTTTGCATTTCGGAAAATTTAATGCAAACCTTAGCTAACTTTTTTAAAATGTTTTACAGAGAATTGTAAACTGTAGCTGTGTTTTACAATTCCTTTTTACAGTTTACCAACAGTCTCAAATTTCTTTGTACATTCTTCACGCAATGAAACTGTTTCTTAAAACATTCCTTTAGATATATTTTTAAGGATTTTCCCCTTGGCACTGATTCTATTGCTGTCCGCTATAAATAAATCCTTCCGACTCGCAATTATTATGTTATGTTTTAATTTTTACAAACATTTCCCAGGGCTTTTTTGAAAAAAAATTTCAATTCTGCTTCCAGACGAGTCATTGTTGACGTGTCATAGTTGATTAACAATCACTATGAAGTGGGGCTGCCATTGCCTCGAGAGGTTGGACATCTTTGTAAACATTTGAGACAACACAAGAAAGATTTACAGCACAAAGACATTAAATAACACCCAAGGCACCGGCGGAAATCGAACCCGCGACCTTTTGCTTTCGAGGCGAAGCTTCTACCTTTGAGCCACTGAGGCCGCACGTTTTGCTGTGGTTAAAGATTTTAAACTTGCAAGCTTTTATCTGTTACTAACGTGTTAATTTTTTTAAGCTTTTCTTTGAGCTATGTATTCCAGGAAGCTGCCTGCTACTTTATTTGATTGCCTCCCCATAAACTAGCGATAACGTAACTCACCTACCAGGGAACAAGTGTAACTTTAATTTATGAAGAGGCATAATTAAAATGGCGTCGTCCCTCCTGATGTATAAATTACTGGCCGCAGTAACTCGCATTGTTTCATATCAATTGCTGTATATCATTGTTGCATATCAATAACTCGAATTGTTTTATTGATATGCAAGAACCAAGGGTAAATTTAATTTTTCTACTACCGGAACGCCGAGTTGTCATCAATTTTCTGTGAGAGGAAAAATTATTTTTCCAGAAAAGCAGTACCGGAGCTGCCTTTCAGCACCAAATCACCCCTTGCCAAGAACCACTAAGCACAATCAGCTGGGTGAGTACAGCGGGTTTGTTCACAACAATCTGTACAATATGTATAGTATTTGTCATGATTGCCAATATTTCGTACATCCAGTTTATACTGCTATTTGTGCAAATTTAAAAATTTTAATTTTATGACGCGAATGCAGTTCTAAAGGGATTTTATTTTGAAATAAAATGCAATTGAACCTGATTTAATTAATTGAATATCTGTATCTAATTATGAAGTTTAATTGTATTATGATTCAAAATCCTGTCGCAATTCGCCGTGAAATCAAAAATAAAAAAACTGTACAAATGGCGGTATTGAATTAGGTGTGCAATTTGTTAAAACCCATAGTTCTGAAGGGAGTTAATCCCTTCCCCCCGCTGTTGCCTTGGCAAGAACCATCAATTGTTCCACTACCGAAAAAAGCTGAAAAACCAGACGCATTTATTGAAACTTTTTGAGTGGAGACAAAAACAAATACAAAGAATCAACTGAGTTGTAAAAAATGTTTGAAAATGAATCAGCGATAAGTTTGATGTGTGTGTAAAAGATCAGAATATATTTTTTTTTTCCCTTTAAAAATGCTTAAAAGGCTATGCCGCCCACCTCGACCGGAAAGAGAATCCATCCTCAGAATCAGGATTAAGCTTCAAACATTCTGTTTCCTATAAGGGGCCATTCCACCAAAAAGCCGCCATCTTGCCTCATAGTGAGTTTAAAGGGTAATGAACAAAATTTTGTTGTTTAAGAAATACCAAACCAATGTGGGATTTTTTTGGCACAAAACTTTGTTCATTATCTTTGAAAATTACTATTTTTTAATGATTTATATGCACATCACGCGCGGGACAAAATGGCGGCGTTTTCGTGGTTTTTCTTAAAAGCGGATTGTGCAAATTAGAATGTTATATGTATTTTGATATTTTTGTTTCTGTAGAGCAGCGTTTCTCAACCTTTGACCCGTATACCTGCAGGAGCTATTGAAAAAGTTTTTGCAGGCCAGTGATTTTTTTAACGGACCGATGAGGTTTTTTTTTCTTCTGTTTTTTTTTTTTCTTTGAGAGGGGGAAAAAACATCTCGAGGATCATAAAACATTTGTGAAACATTTTGTAAACCGCTGATGAGGTTTTCCCTGCTTTTTAACGAAAGATTAAAAAAATAAATGAATGCAAATAGCAATTTAGTTGGCGTTAAAGAACTTACAAAACATATTTTAGAGTTAAAAGTAAATTAAGAACTTTTTGTAAAAATTATACCTACACAATAAACAATGCTTAAAAAGGATAAAAAGCTCCGAAAATTAATCAAGAAAATTCACGCCAAAGATGTATGTGACATCATTATTATTATTATGGTGCCTTTTTATTCCTCTCTCTCTCCTCTTTCCTCTCTTTCTTTGTTTTTCTTTTCTCAGTAGGGAATTTTTTAACGTTGAAGATCACACACACACAAAACTCTGAGGACCGGTCAAATTTTTTTGGGAACCGGTACCCGTCTGCCGGACCACCGGTTGAGAATCAGTGTAGACTATAGATTATTTCAAACTGTACTTACATTTAAATTTCTGCAATTGATGATCGATATCTCTTAAGAGTTTACTTGGCTCAATCTTACAATCAAAGTTATGCAGACAAAAATCTTTCACAGTCAGCTTTTTCGTTAAATAGCTATTTTGAGGTATGGAAATATAAGCATTATAATAATAGCTACTTTAATACGGAGATACGCTTGAATTACGTGAATATTTTGTAAGTTTTATTACTTGACTGTCTTTTATGATCATCATCTTATTCTTTCCCCACTAAGAAGGGTTTTTAAACATGCCGGTTTTTGAATAATTTGAATCATTGGATGCAAGCAATTAAGGTATTATTCGACATCGATCAATGTGATATTTTATGTTACTGCAATGAAATGTGGATCAGGGGCCGTACTCATACTAAAATTAACACGAACTTCAACAGTCTGTTTCGAATACCATATTTTTCGCAGCAAAATGAATTCAGGGTACTCAATTTATTATCAGTGGATTCAAAGAAATTGTTTATTTGATTTTTGAAAGGACTAACAAATTGGATAATACGTATGAACCATAGAAAATGTTCAGACATAAATAAAAACAGTTTTTCCAAGCTGTAATCAAGATATAATTAAATTGTTTTAAACTGTTGAGTTGGTTTTTAAACATGCCGGTTTTTTGAATAATTTGAATCATTGGATGCAAGCAATTAAGGTATTATTCGACATCGATCAATGTGATATTTTATGTTACTGCAATGAAATGTGGATCAGGGGCCGTACTCATACTAAAATTAACACGAACTTCAACAGTCTGTTTCGAATACCATATTTTTCGCAGCAAAATGAATTCAGGGTACTCAATTTATTATCAGTGGATTCAAAGAAATTGTTTATTTGATTTTTGAAAGGACTAACAAATTGGATAATACGTATGAACCATAGAAAATGTTCAGACATAAATAAAAACAGTTTTTCCAAGCTGTAATCAAGATATAATTAAATTGTTTTAAACTATTGAGTTGGTTTTTAAACATGCCGGTTTTTGAATAATTTGAATCATTGGATGCAAGCAATTAAGGTATTATTCGACATCGATCAATGTGATATTTTATGTTACTGCAATGAAATGTGGATCAGGGGCCGTACTCATACTAAAATTAACACGAACTTCAACAGTCTGTTTCGAATACCATATTTTTCGCAGCAAAATGAATTCAGGGTACTCAATTTATTATCAGTGGATTCAAAGAAATTGTTTATTTGATTTTTGAAAGGACTAACAAATTGGATAATACGTATGAACCATAGAAAATGTTCAGACATAAATAAAAAGTTTTTCCAAGCTGTAATCGAGATATAATTAAATTGTTTTAAACTGTTGAGTTGGTTTTTAAACATGTCGGTTTTTGAATAATTTGAATCATTGGATGCAAGCAATTAAGGTATTATTCGACATCGATCAATGTGATATTTTATGTTACTGCAATGAAATGTGGATCAGGGGCCGTACTCATACTAAAATTAACACGAACTTCAACAGTCTGTTTCGAATACCATATTTTTCGCAGCAAAATGAATTCAGGGTACTCAATTTATTATCAGTGGATTCAAAGAAATTGTTTATTTGATTTTTGAAAGGACTAACAAATTGGATAATACGTATGAACCATAGAAAATGTTCAGACATAAATAAAAACAGTTTTTCCAAGCTGTAATCGAGATATAATTAAATTGTTTTAAACTGTTGAGTTGGTTTTTAAACATGTCGGTTTTTGAATAATTTGAATCATTGGATGCAAGCAATTAAGGTATTATTCGACATCGATCAATGTGATATTTTATGTTACTGCAATGAAATGTGGATCAGGGGCCGTACTCATACTAAAATTAACACGAACTTCAACAGTCTGCTTCGAATACCATATTTTTCGCAGCAAAATGAATTCAATGTACTCAATTTATTATCAGTGGATTCAAAGAAATTGTTTATTTGATTTTTGAAAGGACTAACAAATTGGATAATACGTATGAACTAGGGATGCACCGATTAATCGGCAGTACCGATTAATCGGCCATAATCGGCCACTTTGCCGATTATTAATAATCGGTAAAATCGGGCCGATTAATCGGCGGTAAAAATATTTTTTAAATATTATTTTTTAAAGTAAACCTTTACTAAGAAATTATGATGAATAATTTTATTTACAGTAATAATAATCCTCACCGTTGATGCAAAGTTTTTACTACATTAATTCTCCTATTTTGAATAAAAATACACATAGTTAATGTAGCAACATTTTTCATGCGTCGATACTTTTCTCCTTGCTTTTAGATAATCTTCAATTTTCACAAAGAATAAGTCTTGAATTATATAGCTACTAATAATTGACATCGATCAATGTGATATTTTATGTTACTGCAATGAAATGTGGATCAGGGCCGTACTCATACTAAAATTAACACGAACTTCAACAGTCTGTTTCGAATACCATATTTTTCGCAGCAAAATGAATTCAGGGTACTCAATTTATTATCAGTGGATTCAAAGAAATTGTTTATTTGATTTTTGAAAGGACTAACAAATTGGATAATACGTATGAACCATAGAAAATGTTCAGACATAAATAAAAACAGTTTTTCCAAGCTGTAATCGAGATATAATTAAATTGTTTTAAACTGTTGAGTTGGTTTTTAAACATGCCGGTTTTTGAATAATTTGAATCATTGGATGCAAGCAATTAAGGTATTATTCGACATCGATCAATGTGATATTTTATGTTACTGCAATGAAATGTGGATCAGGGGCCGTACTCATACTAAAATTAACACGAACTTCAACAGTCTGCTTCGAATACCATATTTTTCGCAGCAAAATGAATTCAATGTACTCAATTTATTATCAGTGGATTCAAAGAAATTGTTTATTTGATTTTTGAAAGGATTAACAAATTGGATAATACGTATGAACCATAGAAAATTTTCAGACATAAATAAAAACAGTTTTTCCAAGCTGTAATCAAGATATAATTAAATTGTTTTAAACTGTTGAGTTGCAATTTAGCACGGTTTTAAATTATTTTAAGTCTTGATAATTTGAAGCTGGAGCCCCTTATATTTTCTTTTTGTTTCAAAACAAAATATTTTAAAACCCTTCATAAATTACTTATGTAGTAATGTATATGTAGTAATGTATTATGTATAAATTACTTACACCTTTGAATATGATCAATTAATTGCAGAATTAGTAAAAAGTATGATTAATAGGTATTAATTAAAAATTTCAAAATATTCTCACAAGATTTGTGCTATTTTCTTGAGAATGATCTTAACACTCAAATTTACGCGTCGAGCTTAATTATCTCCAAAGAAGCTCGGCAGCAAGGGCGGAGCTTAATTATCTCCAAAGAAGCTCGGCAGCAAGGGCGGATCCAGCAATTTTTCAAGGGAGGGAGATTGATGTTTTTTACTATCCTTTTACTACGTATCCTGATGTACACATACACATTGAAGGTAGTCTAAAATTACCATTTTTTAAAAAAATTTCGCGGAGAAAAATCGCTGATGGAGATCACTTAAGATATGAATTGTCAAAAATAACTCTAAAATTGCGGTAAAGACTTTAACTTTGAAAATGTTCGGAGGAAGACCAACAAACCACCTCTCCTCTTCCTACAATCACCTAGTCAAGAATAGTGTTGTTTGGAACGTCAATTTAAGAAAATTTCTTGTAGCAGTTTTAGAAATAAGTGGTCGTTAGTCGCATTTTGCGACCAAAAATGTTAATTAGACTTCTAGATTTTCAACCGTATGTGACAAACTTGACGGCAAAAAATTTTGGATCACAATGAATCTTTTCTTTCCTAACTAATGCCGGTCCTGACATTGTGAATAAGCATGTGATTGACGAAAAGGATAAATTTTAAAAAGTGTTATCCAAATGCAATCAATTTTTCCTTAAAAAAATTTTTTTTTTTTGTACATCCACATAAATAAAACAAAGAATATGTGCGTTTATGTGTGTGTGTGTGTGTGTACCTTATACAAATCCAGTTTACGTCGGATCTGGACGAAATTTGGCAGGGAGATACTTAGACACCCGGGAAGGATCATAGGGTGGTTTTTGAGCGGGGAAAAAGTACCGATCCGTTCGAATTCCGAATAAAAGACTTCAAAATGGCTCTTTCTACTTCAAAATGGCTCTATCTAGCGAAATACTTATCGGATCTTCTCGATCTTGGTCTCATTCGAAATAACGCAAAAGATGCCTGTTAGGACAGTTTCCTTCCAAAGGTTTTCAAAACCACTAATCGATATCTCCACCCTGAAGAAAGATATGGGCATTTGAAAATTTGGAAAAACCATTTTAAATTGGATTTATAAAAATCGTCTGCACGAGCGTGAAAGAAATTAAATAGGGTGAAATAAATTTTTATGAGAAAAATTTGTTGCCATTTTTTTTGAACATAAACAAACAAAACTCTTGCTTTTGCTTTTCCTGTAACGGGGATTTAAAACTTTTTTGGCGATTGATTCATTTTTCGTACTGCACAAAATGTCGACTTAAATCTAATCGGGATTTTTATAGACACGCGTTACTTGACATACATTTTATTCTCAAGGTATGCCGGGCAGAGCCGGGTCACGCAGCTAGTATTACAATATGCTACAAAATACGGTATCGGCAGTCATCAGTTGACAGCAGTGCATATTAGTAGCATGTTTAATTTTACAAAAATTGAACTTTCTAGTTGATTTGTTAAAATTGGCACCTAGGTTGTTTATTTTGACGCCTAGAAACTTATACTAGGCACCATCATAACGCCTAGATTTAAATTCTTATTTTTAGCATTGTCTGGTAGAGAGTTCCAAACCTTATTTCTTCCCAAATGTCATCAAAAATAACCCACACCATTAACAACAATTTTGAAAAAATTCCGGGAGAGAGTCTAGCCTCCCCATTTTCTTAACATCGTCGAAGATCTTGCGCAACAGTGCTTCTGGAACTTCAATATCGAAATATTGCCGGTACAATGCCCCTCATAGGAGTCGCGATCGTGCCCATCGTCCCTCCCTTGTATCCACGCTTGCGCGGGAACCCTATACCTAACCTTTTATCACAATTGAGAATTACTCGATAGTACGAATTTCATCCAGTATGTAAAAACATACAGAAAAATTAAAAAGAAGTGCAAGAGCTGAGCTACTGGAGCTATTACGTATAAATTAAGTCATGCTTATAGGTCGAAATTCACGAAATGATGAAGATGTTTTAAAGAAACCAGCCTCATATTATTCGCGATAATGCGTAAGTTTTATGCAATTCCCAAGAAATACTGTATTCAGCCTTCTTACTTTAAGAGAGGTAGAGTGTTAGACATTCAGCAATAGTACATGGGAGCATATATTTTTTTTAATATCTGAAGTGGTTAAAGTTAATGCAGATCAAAATCTGCATTAAAATAACACCTACAATTTGTAGAAAACGAAGAGTTTTGAGCGAAATCGCGGAATCGTATAAGGAAAAGTTACAAACCACAACCAACCAAAGTTACAACCAACTGACACATAAACGCCCATATACACGAACCAAATTACACAACCCCAAGTTATATGAAGCCTCATACCTCTGATAAATCTGGATACATAACCGATAACTATTAAGATGATTGTTGGATTTAAATTACAGCTGCAAAATAGTCCACTTTTTAATGCGTTGAATCTTGGCTTTTTAACAATGCTAAATTGTCTAAAAAGTAAACTAGACTAGAGTGTCCAGGTACCTTTAATCAAAATTTTGGACAGTTTTTGTAAAATAGCCCTTCTGAAAATAGTGTTTATTTCTGAAATGAACTGATAAAACATTGTGTTTAGTATTTGATGATATCTTATTCAGCAAATTTCCGGCGTCACCCAAAGGATTTTATGCATTTCTTAACACGATACTGAATGATTAATTTTAATTTGAAACAATCATTTCGCAGTTTTATCAACTAATCGGTTTTAATTAATCAGTTAAATCACTGACATACTGAAATACATTATAGATGTCTACAGGGCTAAGAGAATCTGACAAAAAAGGAAGTAATATACTGAAATACGAGTAGTATAAAAATACTCTCATTTACTCATCAGAAACAACAAGCGTTAAACGATGAACGGGTTGCCCGGACGTACAATATAATCTGAAATACATTGATAGCATGGAATGTACTGTAATCAAGTAGAATACAATCAGAATTGTCATCGCTGTATTTGCTGTTGCACTAATTGTCGAAATTTATATTAAAACGAAAATCAATAATAGAGCTCTTAAAAGGCCGACAACTGGTGAATTTACTTAGTAGTTTGTTTGACGAAAAATGTCTAAAACATTGCCGCAATCGACTAAAAATAGATTCGAGATCGACCGGTCGATCGCTACTGACGGGTTTCCGACCACCGATCTTTATTTTCTTTGGTATTAGTCCGTTAGCTCAGACTATTAGAGCCAACAAGCTACAGTGCGTGATTACGTTATAAAGTCAATTCATTGAATTTGGAAGAGTTATGTTACCTATAATTATGTTACCACACCAGTGGTGCCCAACCTCTTTTAATCGATTGCCGCACCTCATGTTAAGATGGCTCTCGAGAGCGAGAAAACGTATGAAATTTAAATATATGTACTATTCAAATGTTTTCTAGATGTCATGGGAAAAGATAGGACATGAAAGAAATTTACAAACCTATAATCATTACCATTGTTAATACAATTGTCATTTTTACTACATGCTTGTATTATTAATTCGTAGTTTCCATCTTCGTTAGAAATCAGTTTCTGAATATTTGGCTCCAAGTTTGCAACTTTCATACTTACCAAGAAAGTACTCGATTTAATGAAAAAAGTTTAAAATGGTACCATTCAAAAGAACATATTGAGACATGTTTTTGACCCAAACATCAAGTGCCCTCGTCCCCTCATTTTCGAGATAAAGGGTCTTAAATTTGGCCGAAAACTCGCCAAATTTGAAGACTTGGCAAGACATTGAAGCTACCTCCCGATTTACCAGTTTGCCGCTTGCTAGGCAGCGTATCATTTCCATGTTTGGTCATTTACAAAGAAAGTAAATGATGTTTTACGTTAACCCTCTACTTGTGTGCGCTAAAATAAAGAATGATTATCAAGACTATGATATGGAAAGCAGAGTTTTTATCCAGAGGAGCGAAAACTTTACAAGAAGAAGTTTTATCTTTTTACGTATAATAACAATACATTTTAGAATTTTAGTGTTTTTAAGTTTTTTTTACTTAACTAAATTATATGTGTTAATTATATCAAGTTAAATTATATTGTAAGTGTTTCTTAATAATTCAGGATAATTAATATAAATAAGTATGAAGAGCAGCTAATATGAGCTCATGTACAAAAAATGAAATAAATAGTCTTTGAGGTGGAAATCAAATTGTCATGGATTATGATATCAGTTCTTATTTCAAAAAAAAAAAAAAAAAAAAAAAACATATCGATACAAGAAGTTTCACTACCTGCCCACTGTTAGCAAAAGCATTTTATTTTTTTATATGAAATCGAGATAAAATAAATACAAATTTTAAAACAAAAGCGAATAGTAAATGTGAATAGCTGCAAAAATTATCTCCATGTCAGAAATCACATCAAGGGTAGAGGGAAATTGTTATTTTCATTCTTAAAAAACACTAATGTGCAATTCCAGGCAACATAGAAACTCGGTGTTAAAAAAAATTTTTGAAAAATTATCTTAATTTTTTTTTGTACGTTCTTTATATTGATTGAAGTTTACAAATTAGAATAAAGTCACTTCAGGTGAATCATTTTCTTTTTGTAAGAGAACTTGTTCTATGAGCTCACAATTTTGTAAAAGTCTCTCTCTGCTAGCCACAATTTTAAACGAGCATATTTTATTGGTTTAGCCTGTTTCCATAATTTAATTCCATTTTTTCCTGGCAGATTTATTCGATAAGAAAACAATTATTAATAGTACATTTTGAAATTTATTCTTAAAATAATTTTTTAAAGCAGTTTTTAAACCATTAAATTTTGTGTAAAGTGAGTCACGAAAACTTAATTTTTTTATTATTTCTAAATTTTATAGCTTATAAATGAAATTTTTTTTCCTGTTTCTCCTACTCATGTATATTACAAAAAAGAAATTGTAGCCCAATTTAGAGTTTTTTGCTTTTTTATTCAAAAAATAAGGATGTTTATTTTGTAACGTGAGTCACGCGAAAAGTGAGTTACAGCCAATACAAGTTAATATTAACTTCTTAAAAGTATTTAATGTGCCCTAATGGTATTGTAGGGTCTAAAAGAAGGGTTAGCACTTGTAAACGCCTATATATAATTAATAATACTGAAGCAATTAAATATAAATAGCGTACTTTTAATTCTTTTAGTGTTTTATAATCTTTCAATTAGTGCACTGGGTCCCTGTTTTGGCCCCAGCTTTCCAATGTGTAGCATGTGTTTATGCATGCACATATTTTTCTTCCGTACCTAAGAAAGGTTTTTCATTCCAGTAAAAGAAATTTTTAAAATATTTAACGAGTAACCGCAGAATGACGGAAAAGGTGTCGAGAAAAAATGAAGCAAGAAGGGAAGTACATTGCATGTAAATAGAAACATTGTCTCTGGATGAAAGAATGTCTAACGAGAAAAGTCGAAAAGCTAAGGATATTGTCTCTAGCAATTCAATATAAGCTGAAAAATAAACATATGAAACTTTCAAAGGAAATTTTGGCTAAATTCAAACTTCTTAGATATCGCTTCAACAAGTATACAAACATGTAAATACACTAAGGAAGACTCGCCAAAGCAAGGAGAAATTCCGATAATTCACCTCACAGTTAAACTGTAGTCATAAGTGAGTTACTCAATACTCATCTGTAAATCTAATATACATGTGAAAAGAAGATTTCAATGTCCACCAAACTCATGCTGAAAAAATTATTTATCCCAAGAAAATCTAAACGAAAATGATTTAAACAAGAAGTTCTGTCAAGAACTAAACGAGCCTACTTTCCCGTAAATTGACATCGGCATTCTCGCATCTGATCATTATTATCTTGATTATCTGAAACTGAAAATTATGTCAAACATACCTTTTTAGCACATAGAGCTGATTTCGAAAAGCAAAATATACCCCTCTCATCAGATGAAATAGACACGTAAAAAGTAATTAACGAATAAATAAAGCTTTGTCGCACCTTTTAAAGAGTGCAACTGTTACAGTTCCTCCGTAGAAAAAATCCTACATTGTTTTCAAAAAAAATAAATAATAATAATAATAAAATAAATAAATAAATAAATAAAAGTACAAAGATCATCAAAACGTATTTTATCAAAGAAAGAAAAAAAAACTCGTCCGTTAATAAAATGTCTCGAATTTCACTTTTAATCGGTTGCCAGTTGTTAAATATAAATAAAGAATAAAATGTTCTCGTGAATGAAAAATTTTTGTTACAAAAAAAATCGTCTGTCAAAAAAAAAAAAAAAAATAAATAAATAAAAATAAAAATAATAAATAAAATAAAACAAATGAATAAATAAAAAAAAAATCGTCTGCACAGTCAGTCATTTTTTTTTCTGAGCCTGCATTTCCGCCACGTTTGCGGAGTCGGAGTCGGAATCAAAGTCCTCACAGAAGATTACTCAGAAAAGTACTTTACAAACACTATTTATCAAAACCATTTTCTTACAAAGTTAGTTTGAAGGAAATCCGACTTTAAGTTCAGAATCAGCATTCAACTTAAATTCCCCGTAGACGTTAATGTTAATTTTTTTTCTGAATGGTTCAATATTGAACGAAAAATGGTTCAAATCAAAAAGCGAAATATGGAAATGTATGGGAAAGCCTCTGCGAGATCTTTCAAACAAAAAAAAGTTTATTCCATTCAGACGGTTCACTCAAAAGTTATTAGGTAGGGAAAGGTTGCTTGAACGGTTCAATGTTGAACGAAAAAATGCTCAAATGGAAAATTTAAATAAGGTAATGAAGTATCCTTGCTGAGATAATTCGAACAAAAAAAAGTTTGTTCAAATCGGATTGTTCACTCAAAAGTTAGCATCGCGGGACAGGTTGTTTGAACGGTTCAAAGTTGAACCAAAAACTGTTCAAATCGAAAAATCAAATATGGGAATGAGCTGTACTCGCCGAGATCTTTCGAACAAAAAAAAGTTTATTCCATTCGGACTGTTCACTCAAAAGTTATTAGGTGGGGAAAGGTTACTTGAATGGTTCAATGTTGAACCAAAAATGTTCAAATTGAAAATTTAAATACGTTAATAAAGTATCCTTCCCGAGATGCTTCGAACAAAAAAAAATTTGTTTAAATCGGACTGTTCATTCAAAAGTTATTTGGGTGACAGCTTGTTTGAACGGTTCAATGTTGAACGAAAAATTGTTCAAATCGAAAATGTAGATACGGGAATGAAGTATCCTTGAAAAGATCTTTCGAACCAAAAAAAGTTTGTTCAAATCGGACTGTTCACTCAAAAGTTAGCATCGCGGGACCGGTTGTTTGAACGGTTCAAAGTTGAACCAAAAATTGTTCAAATCGAAAAATCAAATATGGGAATGAGCTGTACTCGCCGAGATCTTTCCAACAAAAAAAAGTTTGTCCAAATCGGAATGTTCATTCAAAAGTTATTAGGGGGTTACAGACCGACCGACAGACCGACCGACCGACCGACAGACCGACCGACAGATCCAAAAGACCGACACACAAATTCCTCATCTCAATACCCTACTTTCAAATTTTTAATTTTTCGATATTCAATTTACCTTTTTATTTTTTTAACTTGGCGATATTTTTTGGACTTGGCGATATTTTTTTTACTTGGCGATATTTTTTGGACTTGGCGATATTTTTTAGATGCATTAAGCTACTTTTAATACTTTTTTCGTCTTTCTTTTGTTTTTAACGGGAAAGTAGGCTAAAAACTAGCTTGAGCGAGAGAAAAAAAAATTAATATATACACATAAAATTGGAACATAAGAGAAATTTTAAAAAGCACGGTCAACATCTCACTAGCTCATATTTGACTCTTAAAATTTAATTATTCATCAGTAGTGGATGAGAAAAGTAAGTACTTTGAAGAGCCTACTTCTGACAGCAGTCAACTAATTTTACAGCCATTATGCAACATTAAATGTTATGATTGGTATCAGATGAAATGTAATGGTGTGTACTGTGTAGTATCCTGTAAAAGTTTTCAGATGTATGAATTGAGAATTTGAAATCAGTACAATGCAGCCACAGAGAAAATACGGGAAGTAGTATAAAAAAAAACATATGTTTTGGAAAAATGAATTGATGAATCCACTCTGTGACCGTTCAAGGGGTTAGATGGTAGCTGCTAAGGATAATTTTAACCCTAGGTCTATGGGACAAAAAATTCGTGCTGCGAAAAATTGGCCGCTTTGTAAAAGTGACCGCTCGGAGAGGTTTTACTGTATTTTAAACTGATCAACTAGAGAAAATAAGCCATTAAGCATTAATTTTAATTGAATTTAGGTGAAATCTCCACACAAAATTTTCAAAATAAGATGTAAAGTAAAGGACTAAAACGGAGATGTAACGTGAGTCACGAAACTATGTAACGTGAGTCACGCTCAAAATATTGATTAACTTAATTAGTGACTGCAGAATGAACTTTATTTTCGTATATATCATAACTTAGAAACATATTTTGTTCCATGGAAAGCAGTTTTTAAATTTTATTATTCTGAAAGAGCAGGAATCTTAGGTTTTTAATTATCCAAAAAACTTGAGTTCCTTTTTTTTGTAACGTGAGTCACGATGTTAAATTAAGGTTGAAACACCATCTATTTCTGTTGAAATTTAAAATGCTGACATCCACAGGCTCTCACTGCATGCCAGATGACTGTCAACAGCTTTTATTAAATCAGGCATGGTATTTCTTTAATATAGGGTGAGTTCTGGTAAGTGCGTACCCTTTTTTTCAAAGTTAATGTTCTCAAGAATGCTGCTCTGTTGAAAAATCTTGTACACTCACAATTTTTTTTTTAGTTTTCTTTCCAGATCCTTTACAAAGATTTTCAAGCATATAATATGTCAAATAAACCGTAAGCATAGGTTTTGTGACCTGGTTTATGACACCTATTCTAAGGTACGCACTTTCCCTACCTGGCGGGGTAAGTGCGTCCACCTTAAATTATGTGAATATGAGTAGGAAAAAACTTCTGGCGCATATTAAATATGTTAGGTAGTTGCCTTGGGATAATTCATAATACTGGAGATCAGCACTTACTTGCATGGATGAAACGCAATCAGTGATATCCCACGTATCTTACGAACATCTGTGATTTGAAGATTGAGAGAATTGTGTGTGTGATTCTTCCTCTGTCTTTTTAATAAGACCAAGTGAGCAAATGTAAGTTGTTTTTATTTATTAATAATCACTTATAGTCTACATAGTTTATTTTGGTTTAATACATTAACCAGTCTGTGTTTAAGCCAGGATTTGCACTTACCGCTTCCTAAATGTAAGATGAGACATAATGCGTCCAATGACGTTGCTGTAAGTGCGTACCCCTGTGATTTTCTTTAACTCTATTTGTATGGTAGATCGTTAGGTGACCTGAGTGAACAATTCGCTTTTTTTTTCTTTTTTTTTAAAATAAATACGGTTTTAAAATATTTTTCTTATTAGAATCAGCAGCAGTAAGAAAAAACACAAAATAAAGAGCAAAAAAACATAATAATAATAATTGATCATGATATGATACTTGTACTTTTTTTTCTTGTACATTAAAATAGTTTTTCACAAGGTGTTCTTAATTTTCTTAAATATAATTTATTCATTACTCTACTTTCGCTTTTTGAATCAGTTGGTTCCTTATTTATTGTTTCACTTAATTTTATTGCTTCATTTGTCATTCTGGTTTAAATAAAGGATAGTTTATGATTGCTATTTTCAACGAAAAATTTACTAACTGATATCTAAAATCCAATATATTTCAGAGGTTATGAATAAAATTGAAATCTTATGCCGCATTCGATGTAAATATAAACACCTGATGGAAATTACGTCGGATTTATAATCGGTTTATAAAATAGTTATAAGCAAAATTAAAGGTGAATTACGAGAGTCGGATTTTCCACGTAATGGTACACACTTGCCTCATCATAATGGTACGCATTTGCTCTGCATAATAGTATGCATATGCCTCATGATAGTGGTACGCACTTGCCCCATCATAATGGTACGCACTTACCCCCACCTTACTTTAAAGAAAGGGAAAGTGCGTACCGTCATATAAGCACATTTTAGTTAGAGTATTTGATCAAATTACCCCATGTATGTTATTAGTAGCTATTACTCAAAAGAAACAACTTGCATTTCTTTCCTTCAATTGCTTGGTATGACTACAAGGGAAACTGAAACAAAACCTTCTCAATCTTTACTTCAGAGTTTTTTTGAAGACGTTTAAGTTGTCTCTGATTGTGTTTCGTCTATTGAATCCTGGCCTGAATTCTACCTATTGAAATTATCATTAGACAGTTGCCTAACATAGTCGATGTGTTGCAGAAGCCATTTTAGGACAGTATTCATATAATTCCCAGTGGACGCACTTACCCCGTGGACGCACTTACCAGAACTCACCCTATATAACATTTACTTTTGAAAAATCACGTCAAATTGTAACGTGAGTCACGATGAATTGCCCTAATAGAGTCGACGTTCATTGTAAAAACTCCTACCGTTCAAACAAAATTGGTCAATGGTCACTGTAGCGAAAAGTCACTGTAACGTAAATGTAAAACATATTGCACGTTAATTTCGTATTGTTTAAAAACACTGGAATAACTTTTACTAGTTATGCTTTATGTTCAACGGGTAGGAAAAGACTAACAAAATTGTAAATCAATACAAGTTTCAGCTTACTTTTCGGTAAAAGTAGAAAAGATCATGATACCTGATGCATTGAAAAAAAAAAAAAAAAACGCTCAAAACAATTCAGTCGAAAAAGCACAACTTAATAAAAAATAATTAAATACACACAAAGAAATTTAAAATAGGAAAGTTGGGTTTTGAACTGCGGAACCTGTGTCCTTGTCAGTCTGTCTATTGGTCAGTTCTTCTCCCCCCCCCCCTCAATAACTTTTGAGTGCATGGTCCGATTCAAATTTTTTTTTTGATCGAAAGATCTCCGTAAGGACTTTTGAATAATATTTCATTCAATTTCGAATTTTCGATTTCCCCCCCTGTCCTCCCTTATAACTTTTGAGGGAACAAGTCGAAATTTTTTTTCCCCAAATATCTCAGAGGAAACACCTCATTCCTGTTTGATTTTTTTATTTGAACACATTTTCATTAAATTCTAAGCAGTTCAAAAAATAACTGCCCCCCAACCCCCGGAGTACCGTCCCTAATAATAATATTATATTTCATAAACGATAAATCATCACTGAAATTAGTGTGAGTTTTTAGTACTTAAAGTACACTAAAACTCTGAAATACGCTTTTATCCTGTGTCGTCACTTTAAAAAGTTACAGGGGAAGGTCAAAGAGTACATAAGTAATACTTATTCTATGGAAAAGCAACAAAAACCATTCCTACATACAAAGTGATGTAGATGACTGGTAATGTTGAAAATATTTACGGGAACTCACCTTGAGTAATAGAGGACCCATCAAAAGAAAAGTGGTTAGAAAAAAATTTATGTTTGCATTTTTTACAATTAAAAAACCAAACATCACCCCCCCCCTCATACTACAGAATTGCACATATACTTAAAAAAAAAAAAAAAAAAAAAAAAAAAAAAAGGAGCTTCCGTTGTCACTTCCTGGCAAATTTAATTTTGATGTTGTTTAAAGTTCTTTTTTCTCTTTAAAAAGCTCTCTGCCTTCTACGTCATAGGCTTGATAGTAGCTTTTTGCTTCAACACACCCAACCAATTAAAAGATTATTGTTAAGCCGCCTTTCACAAGCTTTGCAGATGACCAAAAATGGAATCAGATTTCTCGTGAGGCTCAAATAGTGAAATCGCGCCGCAGATTCCCAATTTCATTATAACTCGCTAAAATTGGCGATTTTTCAAAAAAATTCAGCTGACTTTAGGACCTTATGTTTCGATAACGGGGGTGCGAGGGCAAAAGCGCATGCGTGCAGTGTTTTACAATGCTCTTTCGATTGGCACTCATTAAAAAAAAATCATTATTCCATGATATGGTACTTTCCTGGTTAGTAATACCGAATGAAAATGATCGGTGGTGTTAAAAGGTTCCAGAACACCGTTTTCGATTTGTAACATTGAACGTAACAAATGCCCTATATTGCCCGCGGGCATAGATTGGGCATCACCGACTAAGAACACCCTGATCGAGTCGCTTTTCAAATAACAGCACTGCGCACGTATATCAGCTTTGCGGGCCCCTATGGACCGCGGACCATAATTTGGGCATCACTGTTTATACCAGGGCTGCGGAGTCGGAGTCGGAGTCGAAGAGTCGGAGTCGGACTGATTTTGGACTAAAGGAGTCGGAGTCGGAGTCGCTGAAAAACATGTCGACTCCGACTCCGACTCCGACCACCTCCGATTTGGATAAAATTTTATGGTGGTGAAAACATGTCTTTGAAACTAACAGATACAAATTTTCAGCGTCCAATATCCAAATCCTAAGCATCTAGGATCATTAAAAAGGGCTTCAAAATGGCGGGTCTGCTTTGTGAAACGAATTGCTATGTATGGGCTTATGCAAGATAATAAAAAATATTTGCAGCAAAAATTCATTGTGTTAAAATAAAATCTGGCCACTTAACAAGAAAAGGATTAGTTTTGTACGGAGTCAAATGACAAGAGCGGCACTTGTCTTTTGCTCTGGAGAAAATGAACTTTTTGGGAGGTCACAGTGATCTCCGAGAATTGAGGTAAATGTGGTGAAATTACTTGCGAGAATTCATGAGCAAATTGAACTTTTGAGAGGTCACAATGACCTCCCATGACCTCCAACTGGGATACCCCAGCTTGCTCCCCCCCCTAAAGTCAGTCCTGGCTACGAACATGAATAAAAATGAAACTCTTAAAAATGGACTTAATATTTCAACCTTTGTTTAGGGTTTTTCCCTCTTCACATTTGGGTAAAAAAATAAATAATTAAAAAAAAAGTAGGAGTCGGGAGTCGGAGTCGGAGTCGATAGTTTTAAAATCCCGGAGTCGGAGTCGGAGTCGGAGTCGACCATTTTTCCTCCGACTCCGCAGCCCTGGTTTATACTACGCTACAGAGGGTTAATAATGAATGAAATTTTATGGTTTTATTTGATTTTTACCTTGTAGGAATTTTGTATTTAATATTTGTGCTTTAACTTGATTTTTAAAGATGCGATTTTTAATTTTTCTGTGAAATTTATGCAGTGTTATTGAAAATTTTTTGCTCAAGTCAACTGAACTAACAGATCTTTCTTTCACGTTGGGCATTTGTTGGTTTCATTTGAAATTTACCTACCTTAGGAGTTTCGTATTTAATATTTACAATTTAGCATTGATTTTTAAGGTACCATCTACTTTTTTCACAAAGAATGACATTTGTTTATTGAAATTTCTCTACCGAAGTTTTCTTCAAGAAAAATGTATTAGATTTAGATGATCTATTATTCCTTGTTTGCACAGGGGTGGTCAAATTCATTACTACAAAAGATATTTGCCAGTTTTAGTAGATATCTACCAGCTGTATGAGCTTCATATGCAACATTTGTAAGTTAACGTTAATTGTTACTTGATGGCAAATATTTTTTGCATAAGTACACCACATCAGGTAAGAACGGTTCACTATTAGTTAAGCTGAGTCGCTCTGGCTTTGGCAGGAAACAGGTTGTAAAGGCGCGTAAAATTGCTATTAAAAAAAATCATAAAGTCATTCCATGTCACGTGACCTGGTGGTCCCCACTTAACCATCTCTGATTCGGAGGACATTTTTAGAGAAGTGCAGACAAGCCCTTGAAACTTGCCAATGTAAATTTCAGCTCCCAAGATTAAAATCATGAGCATCTAGTGTACCAAAAAAGGAAGAAAAAATGGGGCTCCAAGATGGCCTACCATGCTAGTTTCGCCTTCATCTGGCGATTCGTTTCACAAAGCTAATCCACCATTTGGGAACCCCTTTTTTTTTTGACCAAAGCTCCTCTAAATTTAGGTGTTGGAAACAGAAAATTTGAATAGGCTAGTTTCAAAGGTATGTCTGCACTTGTATAAAATTTGGTTCAAACCGAAGACGGTAGGGTGGAGACGACGAGATCCCTTGACATGAAATGACTCAGATTTTGACGCATCTTTGCTCCTGTTTCCTGCCAAAGCCAGCGCGACTCAGCTTAACTGATAGCTAAAACCGTTATTACCTGATGTGGTGTGCCTGTGCAAAAAATTTTATAAAAGGACGTTAGTCTGGCTCTCATGGGCTTTGGCGCTATTGAAGATCCACCGGAAATCTCAACTCTAGCTGAATTTTGCGGCTGAAATATTTGTTAGATGCTTGTTTTGAACGGAATTAACTGCTCCATCAAGCATTGTTTACTCAAGAATGGCCAGCTTCATTGCCATGAATGGAATTTGTTAATTTTATTTAGTATGTCTATGCTGCAGAAATTTCACAATTCATATTTACAATTTAAGGTTGAGATGAGATCTGTAATCTTCCTATTAATCTGTGGTTAGCTATTGAAATTTTTTTACTGTTTTGAACATAATGCTGCTTGCTGAGTTAGTAGGTCCACCATTCTTTGTATGTGCTGGAGTGGTAAACAATAAAAGTTATTTTCAGACCTGCTATAGAAATTTGGTATTGAACATTTGCAGTTCAACGTTAATTTTTAAGGTTCCATCTGTAATCTTCCTTCTAGTGCGGTTTTGCTATTTTAATAATTCTGCCTAAGCTTGCTACGAACAGGGCGTATCAGAATTATCTTTACTGTCAATCGTTGTTGGCGCTGGATTGCACAACTACATCACCGTGAATGATCTTAGTTTTATTTGGTATGTATCTGTTGCAGGAATTTCGCATTTAATATTTACAATTTGACGTTATTTTCTTAAGACGCGCCGTCCTATTGATCTCTGTTTAGTTACTGAAATTTTTCTACTGAAGTTTGTTTGGAACAGAATGCTGCTGAATTAGCAGATCCATCATTTTTTGTTTGCGCAGGAGCGGTAAACTTCATTACCATGAAAGATATTTGCCGATTTTGTTTGATCCATTCACTGTTTTTATCTTTTCGAATAGTGTGTTTGAACTCATCTGAGCTTACTGAAGCGTAAGGGCATCTATTATGGAACTTCCTTTTGAAGCCTTGACCTTGACTACTGCAGTGGCGGATCATTATCACCGACTCTCTTCATTTGATGCGTTACTTCAAATTTCTCTGACAGAGTTGAGTTAGTGAGAGTTGGGTGAAATGGTTTCTGCGAAAGTAGATTACAATTGTTGAGCTGTGATAGTCATTCCTCTTTTACCGTGAACGCGATAAATTGTAAAATTGTAGCCTCAGATCGAGAAAGAAAAAAAAAACATCGTTTGACGAAGATGTTAGATTTTTTTTATTTAACCAAGTCGGATTTTCTAATTTAACCTGAAGACAGGTAAGCTTTTTAATCTTCAACCTCTTTAGTTTGAATCATTAATCATTTTTATGTTCTAATTATCCTTTTAAATTTGAGATGCATAAAAGTATTTTTCAATATTAGCAAATTAACTGTCATAATAAAGTAATGATGAAAAGATTGAGTGACTATAACAATCAAAAAATTAAGTGGCAATATTTTGACACTAGTAGAAGAGAACTGAATGCATCGAGTTTTCATTCTTCAATTGTGAGGGTAGTGTGCGTGGGAAAAGAAGGTATTAGAATTTCTTTCCATCGCAAGAGTAGCCTCAGGATGTTCACTAGAAGAGGAAAAGAGTTTTAGAAAGTAACATGGTAGATAATCCACTTCAAAACCAAACAGAATGAGAAAATCGTTGTAATAAACGCACTAATCGCTATTAAATTATAGACACGTGTCTTAGGTTTGACGTAGAACTCATTTGTTAACACAAAACATTGTGAGCCCCAAAATGTAAGAAAAGCTTTGCACAGATTTCTTTCATTCTGAAACTGAAAATTTTATGTTGTCATAAAGGGATTCATTTTAAATGCCGAAACACACGCCTGCTTCTTTAAGCGATGGATATAAGTTCTTTGAATTATTTATCTGTCGCTGTGGATGTCCCGCATTTGAGAATTTAATAAAAGCAAACTTTAGAAATTCTCATCAAGCAACTCGACGAGTGACCGTATAAAATCCGTTTAGTAAGGCTGCAACCACCTTGGGTATTGTTCAGTCATTTTTTTTCTTTGTCAAGATTTTTGAAAATCTCATGATTTTTAATTTTATAGTTGATGAAATTACTCCATTTTACGTGTTAGATTTATTTTGTGTGGTATATTTTTTGATGTAGAGCGCTTGAAGCGGTAGAAAGTACCTGGAAATATTTATCTATCACACTAAAAGTGGCTGTCTCTTTGTAAAATATCTCTGAGCATTATGCATTTTACGTGGGAAAAAAATCATTTCATTACATTGTCAAAAGAGGGTAAAACAAGAAATATTAAACTGTAAACTTGAATGAAAACTTCTTTTAGAATTATTAGATTCGTTTAAAGCTCTGCCAGATTGTACATTTTAACGTAAATCATGTTAGCATACGCAAATTAGCTATATAGCTCAATTTTTCTTAACCCATTAATGCCTAGCGTCCCTTTTTAGGGACGGTCCGAAAAGTGTGTCTGAATTTTCCAAAAATGAACATTTCATCCAAATAATTGTGTTCAATTATTACTTTGATATTGCTTCAATTCTGTATTAACAGATTGCAGCACATAACCGCTGTAAAGTGTGATCTGTATCCATTTGATTATGATCTTTATCAAAGATTACATCGTTCGCAATCTCAAGAACAAAAAGCTAAGTTTTTAAAGTTATTAACAAGTAAATATATCTGTGTTTGATATATGTGCTACTTTGATCGATGTTTTAGTTTACCTTTTTTTGCAATTTTGTAAATTTTAAATTTTTTTAGGATTTTATAGCAATTTAAGAGCGTCCCTAAAAAAGGACGCTAAGCACCAAAGGCTGCATTGTTTAACCGTGCTGATTTCTTGCTTAGAATCTATAATTTATATCAAAGAAGTTAGTAAATGTTTTTAGACTGAAAAACAGATAATAATTGTCATTTTTAAAACTTATTTTATTTTCAAAATCTAATTAAATTAAATTAATTAATAGTATATATAAACTTAATTATACAATGATCTTAAATATTTTCTCTTTTTTTTTAATTACAAAAACTACTCAAGGTAAATTTTGAAAGAAAGCTATTTCAAAAATGTAATTCTTTAAAACACTAATTATTCGTTGTATTTAATTACTTTTCCATTATGCATTTAGGTGTTTATTATTGTTTAGTCTGACTGTTGGGGGGGGGGGGAGAAGCCCTAAGCTTTTTCAGAAGCTTAGCATTTCTCCTTGATGAAGAATTCAAGGATTGCATGTGTGTCTGTTGTTTGGGAAAGGGGGGGGGGGGTGCAGATTTAATTTCAGAATTCCCTGAGCATGCCAATTTTGATCTCTGTGACAATTTATTTACTTCTCTTGCGCTCCTACGTGATTATTTGTCTCAGCAAGGTCTTGTGCAAGAATCGGATTAAAAAATGCTCATGAACTAAAGTTACGTTGTTCAAAAAAGAAAAGAGAGGAAGTGTTGAATAAATGTCGATGACAGGTAAAATAATATTACGTTGGTTCGGTGGAATAATAGCAATGTCATAGCTATTGCATTGAATCTTCATGGAGTTTATCCTATTGTAAAGGCTAAGCGATTGTCCAACAGCGAAAAGAAAGTAATTGAAATTGATGAACCAAATATATATGGTTGCTCAAATACAAACGTTGCATAGGGAAAAAGATCCCATGCATCAAATATCGGGAACTACCGGTTTTTGATCCACTCTAAAAAATGGTGGTAGCCGCTCTTCATTTTTATTTTAAAAGCTGCTGTACAACATGCATTAAGCTCAAGAGAGTTGAGTTAGGTATTATGGGGCTAGTTGTTATATTGTTTTAAATAAGACTCGGGTAAGATGTGCCCATTGAAGTAAAAGACCTTAACGGAATGCAGCAAATGCAATACGTAGGTTTGCAGAGCAAATGTTTTGCTGACTTTCATACTCAACAGCACCAATATTTTCTTGTTCTCTGAATCTACTTCCCAGTCTATGTTAATTGCTGCTTTTATTTCTTCTTATAAATTGTCATTTTCAATATTACATCGTAGGCAGAAAAAAAATTTTGGTGAAAAAGTATGTACCCTCTAGTGCCTAGCGTCCCTTTTTAGGGACGATTTTTCTTTCTTAAATAAAAAATTTATTTTTTACATGATAATTTTTTAACTATTTTTCCTGTCCATTAAACACTATTTGTAACCAGTATACAAAGTATCGTTGAAAAATAAAATGTCAGGCATTAATGGGTTAATAATTGCTTTCCGCTACAGAAATATGTGAATATTTTGTCTTTAGAATAGTCTAATCAGCAAATACAAACAAACTTTCACTTAAATGAGAATCTTTTTTTTTTCAAAAATCACAAATGCAAAAGATAAAAATTCTCCCCACTCCTGTCCGATCTGCTCCCTTCTTTTCATCCGTTTTCCGGTTCTTTGCGCCGTTCACCGTGTTTCGCGCCACTCCCACACCACGTGCCATTCACCCCTCTTTCTAGCCTCAGTCCATGTCTCTCTCCCGCTTCTCCCATCTAATTTCCTCCCTGTTCACGTCGGTTCCTCCCGTTCAACCACTTTTCTTCTCTGTGCCATTCTCTCTTCACTCTTTCGTTCTCTTCACTATTCCCCTTTCTTTTTCGTCTTCAAGTCATGTCCATGAGCTTATCGTTCATACTCGCTTCACTTCTCTCACTTCGCTTTCCTCCTACCCATCGTTCCCACCTCCTTTCCTCCTTCTGTCCAACCGGCATGCCCTCCTTTTCTTTCTTTTCCTCTTACCTGTTTCATTCTATCTAGTCCCCCATATCCCCTTCTCGTTCTCAGCATCCTACCCCTTTCCCCTCTCATTCGCGCCGCACATCCCCGCATCTCTCTTCTTTACTTTCCTTCCAACCCCTTTCATTTTCACCCTTCTGGCTCTCCTCGTACTTCCATCCTTCGCTACCTCCCCGTCATAAGTTCACTCCCGCCCCACTTCCTCCGCCCCGCTCATACCCGACTTCATTTACTCTCTCCCATCTTCTCTCCTAGGTCCCCCTTTTTCACATTTCTTTCTTTCCCCATCACACTTCCTCTACTCTCCCTAGCCACTAGTGCCTCTCCACCCATTTTCACGTACCCATTCGTTAGGTAGGCTTCTTTCCCATCTAAATTCCATCCTTTTCGCCGCAACTGTTCACACGGATCCTGCAGTCTGCGGAAAGCTGCCACTCTGCATCCGCGGCTCTGTCCTCTTTCTTTCCCCTCCTCTCCACCCCAGACTTACTACACCTCGCTCGATCCTTCTCCTCCACCCACTTCCTGCTATTTGTTCCCTTCTCTCTTCATCGACTTTTTCTTTTATACTCCTGGTCTTCTCCTACCCTGCGACTCTGTGTAGTTTTTCCCCTGCTCACCTCACTGTTACTTTCGGCCCCCGCTCCATTGCAGCGATTCGTGCACTTTTTTATCACTACCCATTTCCACTCCCACCAAACATCCCCTTTATCTCCATTTTTTTGTTCCCTTATCTGTCCTTGATTCCTTCTTCCCTCGGCCACCCCCCCACTTTCGTTCAATCTTCCCATCGTTTCCTTTCTCCCGTCCTCT
This sequence comes from Uloborus plumipes, assembly GCA_038373865.1. Lineage (NCBI taxonomy): Eukaryota > Metazoa > Arthropoda > Arachnida > Araneae > Uloboridae > Uloborus > Uloborus plumipes. The sequence continues at coordinate 29,667 of JAXGGA010008792.1, forward strand.
TACTCTTTCCTTCTGCCTAATTCAGTCACCTCGCTCCTCCTAATTCCCTTCTCGCCTTCTCCCTTCATTCTCCACGCCTCCTTCTATCCCTATTCTCAGCCCATTCCTTACCTTCTCTCTGCATAGGTGTCTTCATTTTCGCTTTCCAAGTTCTCACAGGCAATGTCCGTATTTTATTACCCTTCCTTGCCTCTTCCTCGCGGTTACAGTCTTTCTAGTTGTTCCTTAGCTTCCTTCGCCTAATTTTCCAATTTCTTGTTTCATTCCTTCCATCTCCAATCCCTTTCTTCTTTTCGCTCCCACCTCCGCTTTCTTCAGATCTCTCACTCAGGGTCTACGCCGTCCACATCCCCCCCCCCCCCCATTTCATCTCCTACCTTGCTACCTTTTCCCCCTTTCTGTGCAGAGGTCGTGTTCTATCCTCGATTGTTTCCTGCCACCATCTCCCCTGTCTTCTCCGATGTCCTTTTGAGTCACTTCTCTTTTCCGTCTTCTCTCCTCACCACCCACTTTCCATGCTTCTATCTTGGCTCCATCTTTAGTGTGAACCCCCCCCCTTCCATTCCTCCGCCACTCCTCTACACCCTTCCCTCTGCTCCATTCGTCTCAGACCATTTTTATCCCCGGTCTTCTCACCCCTTCTTAATTTCTTCATACTTGCTGTGTCCCTTTCCGTACTCCTCGACCCCTTTAGCACCCCTCTCCATTTCTTGGTTGCTCTGTTCTGCTTACTTTCCTCTGATCCACTTCTTCATCGTCCATTTCCGACCCCCCTTATCGTATCCGCTTCACGTTCCTCCCTAACCTACCTAATTCTCTTTTCCCCCTCTCGCGCTCGTTTCCCCTATAATATGTGTTGTAACCTCGCTCCCCCAATGCTTCTCCCGCTCCCCCCCCCTTCCCCCCCCGTCTGACTTCTTTGTTCCTCTATTCATCATACCACTTTCCCATTGTCCGCACGATCTTCATATATCCTTCCTTTTCCCGTTCCTCTTCTTTGGGTCTCCCCACCTGATTCTATCCGGAACTTGCATACTCCTGTATGGCCCTTATTCTGCGTTTCACTCGTGCCTTCCATCTCCTTCTCTTTTGCTCCTTTCGGTAATATTTTTTCTTCCGCTACCGCCTCAGCGATCCCAATCTTCTTCCACTCCTCTCTTTCGCACCGGCTTGTTTCTTCCCCCCTAATTTACACCGTTACGTAGCTTCTCCGTCCCTTTCCATTCATACGCTGATCTTCTTCTTTCCTTTCCCCTCTCCACTCGTACCCTACACCTATCCATTTTTCTCTCACTCCCTTCGCCTTTTCATGCTCTTGCCCTGATCACCATCCTCTCCTTTCGCGCTCCTAAGCCTTTCTACATATACATGTCTACTTAATATTGTCAATATCCGTTCTCCTCTTCTTCTTTGTGCCACGCCGGCCTCTTTCTCTTCGTTCTTGTCCAATTCCCCCCATCCCCCCCGACCATGCATTCTTCGCTTGATCTCTTCTCAATGCTCACTCTTCCCCTGACGTCTTCATGTCCACGTTCCCTTCCACTCTTCTTCCTCTCTGGCGCTGCGTTCCCGTCCCACTCCTTTCCTCCGATTTCAATACTCTCTCGTCTTACTCTAACCCTTCCTATCCCCAATCTTCTCTCCCTACCCCCCTCTATTTTCGCTATGCCCAATTTCTCCTCCCTTTCCTGTCCGCTTCTTTTCCCCCCTGACCGCGGTCTCTTATTTCCCTTCGCATTCTCTCTCTGCTCGTTTCTGTTTCTCCTTGCTCTCCCCCCCCGTTCCTTACGTATTTTTCTCCACCCTCGACTACTTATTTTCTTCCCCCCGCCCTCTTCCGGCTTCCCGGTCACCGGTATCCTCTGTTCTTTCGCGTATCTCGGCTCTATTCCCCTGATCCCCTTCGTTTCTTGTCCATCACCCGGTTTGCTCCATTCTTCAACAACTTTTTCCTCACTCCTCATTCCCCCCATCCCTTCCCCGCGTCCCTCCCCCTACGGTCTCTCATAGCCCTACCAAAACTCTTTTTCCGTATCTCCACTCCCTGCGGTCACTCCCCTATCCCACTTCATTCTTCTGTTCTTACGACCCTTTCCACACGTCTTCCGTTCCTGTTTTCTTCTTTCTCCAGTCTATTCACCACTCCACTTCGCCCCCTTCTCTCCTCATGTTCGACTCCCCTGATTCTCCCACTCCCCTTTATTTTGTCCACCTTTCCATTCCTCTCCAACTCCGCTCCCGGCCCTCTCACCAACATTAACTTACGTTAAGCTATCTCTCCGACGTCAACCTCACCTCCCTTCCACCCCCCCATGTGCTCCTTCTGCCTCGCCATTTAACATCTCTCTTCCACCTCCGCCAATTCCTTTTCGCCGTCTCGGGTCTCGGCCCTTTTCTCCTTCTATGATCTTTTTATTTTTCTGAGATCTCTCTTCAGATGCTACCCTCTTGTCCTTTCCTTCTCCACCTCGCCCATGACTCCACGCACTCCCTGTTCCGCTTTCCTGGGACCTTTCACTCTTTCTTCCGTCAGCTTGCCCTCCATGCCCCTGTTTTTTCTCCTCTCCCGTTCCCCCTTCATTTTCCGCCTCCGTGTCCCTTTCCAATCTCCCATTTCCAACCTCACCCATGCGCGGATAATTTCTGCACCCCTCGCCCCTTTAGGCACCACCTCTACTTTCACCCCTACAACTTACACATCTCTTCCTTCCCTTGATGCTCCCCCTTGCACGATGCAATCTCCTCCCCCCTTTCCGAACTCTTTCTCTTCCTCTTTCTCCATTCGTCCACTCGCACGACCTCTGCATTCTTACCAGTTCTCTTCAGTTCCCTTCCTTCTCACCGTCCCACCGTCCCCTCCTCTCCCTTTACCCCATGGACTGTTGCTACCTCGTCTCAGTCCTTCATCGTTCCCCCTCCCCCTTCCCTTTTCTAATTCTACCTTCTGCAGCGAACGTCTCACCCTCCCGCTTAAAACTCCCTACACCCCCCCCCCCCCCCCCCCTCCTTTCCTTCCACCTCCCCGACCACTTCAACATCTGCCCCCTTTCGGCCACCTTTCCGAATCGCTACTTCCCATTCCGCTCGTTTTCGTTCTCATGATTCGTCTTTTTCTCTGATAATCTTATCTCACACATTGCGTCCGCCCATAATCCCCCACCTCCGCCCCCCCCCCATCTCGCCCTTCTATCCCCCCACCCCGCCCACGTTCGCTTCGACTTCCCTGGCTTCCTCTTCCCCTGCCATTTTCGATTTCTCACCCCCGCCTTTCACGTTCACCTGACAACCCTCCTCGCCTCCCTCTAACCCTCACCCCCGCCACCACGATCTTCCTTCGCTCTCCCCCGCTCCGCTCCCTCTATAAACCTCGTTCCATCGCGTCCCTTCCCCGCAAGGTTACCCAAGTCCATTCCCCTGCCCCCTATCCTTTTTCATCGACTCTGCCCTCTACCACATATTTCTTCCCTCTCCCTCTCCTTCCGGCCTACCCTTGCCCTGCACCCTATTTCTCCACTTCGTTCTTCGTCTTCCGCTGTTCTACCTCCCCTATTCTCTCCTCTTTATCTAGCCCCCGCTGTGCCATTCCATTTTGCCTGCTTCTCTGTTTCTTTGTTTCTTCCTATCCCTTCTTTCTTTCATTCCCCTTCCTCTCCGTCTCCCCCTCCGTATCTTCGATTCCCTCTCCAGCCGTGACTTCCTTCTCGCCCTCCCCACTATTCTCCTCCCACTTCCAGATTCCCTTTTACACCCCCCATCCGTCTTCCCAAGACTCTCTCTTTTCCATTCTCTTCTCCATTCTCTCCTTCGCGATGTTCTTTCGTCCTCTCCATTCCTACCTCTTACCTTTCTGCAGGACCCCTTCTCCTCCTCCCCTCACCCTTATCCAGCCACTTTCTTCTTCTTCTCTCAGCTCACATCTGACCCTATCTTTAGTTCCCCCTAATCCCCCTCGCCTCTTCTCCAACGTACATCTTATCTACCTTTCTTCCCCCACCACCCCTCCCCTCGCTCTACCCAATCCCCAAATCTTCTCCACCCCGCCCATTTACCCCTGGCCTCTCCTTCCCCACTTCAGCGCCCCGCATCACCGTTCCTCCCTCCTCTCTTCTATCACCCACCCTTCTGCCTTCACCTCTCTTTCACCATCCACGTTTTTAGCCCCGCCACCTCTCCCTCCTCCTTCACACTCCCCTAGTTTCGTCCCCATTCGCACTTTCCTCACTTTCCACGCCCTTCCTGCCCATTCCCATTCGAGCCTCTCTCCACCCTATCTCACATCCAAGCGCTTTTCCTTTCTCTACCCTCTAGTAAACGCTCTCCCCCTATTCTCTTTATCCTTTCGTATCATTGCCTTCCTTTTTCTCTGGTTCTACTGTCCATCCCCTAGCGGTTCGCCTTCATCCCCTCTTAATCATCCTTCGCCCTCCCACCTCTCAGCCCACTCATTCTAATGTCCCCCCGTCTTTTTATTCCCCCCCCTTTTTCTGTCTCTCCCTTCTTTTTCCTTCCCCCGATTTCACCTACTGCCTCCACGCATTTCACCGACCCACTCCTCCGAACTCCCTTTCCCTTCTCCCCCCTCCGATTTCCCCTGCTTTTCTCCCTACCCCCTCCTGTTCCCTTCCCCCGGGCACGCCTCAGTTGTCCCCTCCTTTCTTGTGCCACAAGTCTGTCGTCGTCGTCCTCACTCCCCTTTCTTCTCTTCCCCCGCGGCTCGCCCAACTTACCTCTGCCTCCCTTTCTCCCCCTCTACCCCTTCATTTGTGTCCCGCTTTACCCCGTCTTTTCTTGTTCACCCCACCATCCCTAATTCTTCTTCCTTCGCTGACTGATCCCTCCCCTATACTCGTTCTTTCCCCTCCACTTCTCCTCGCCCACACTGTTCCTATCGCCTTCCTTCCCTATATATCCCGCCTGCGTTTCTCAATCTTCCACTTCTGTTCCCTTTTCCCGGTCTTCCCTTCTATCCCCGCTTTCGTGCTCTTCCAGTTTATATCTCAATCGCGTTCTTCCCCTATCACTACCGGGCTCCTGGCTCCATGTCCCTCTTTCTTTGCGATAACTTTCCACGATCCACCCTTCTCGCTGCTCGTCCTTTCCCCCTCCGTCTTTACCCCCCCACCGTAACCCTTCTTTCCCCTCCCTCCCTTCTTTTTTCCAACCTTTCACCCTTCTCACTATCTTCTTACACTCTTCCCCCCTGTTCGTCATTACCCCTCAGGTCTCCAATTCTTCCCCTCCACACCCACTCTTCCACTCCCCAGTTTCTGCCCCACCGATTCCCTAATTCTTTGCAACTTCCGTTTTCCTCTTCTTTTCCTGTTGCAACACCAAACCGTGCAATGTCATACCCCCCCCCCTCTCCTTCCGTCTACCTCTCGGCCCTATACACCTCCGTCTCCTTCCTCGTGCTTATTCCTCCTTTCCCACTTCTTTCCCTTCTCTCCACCTTCTGCTTACCTTCCTTCTCCTTTCCTTCTCCCCGGTCCCTCGCTATCCCTCATCCTTTTTCTCCCCTTTCTCCTCCCCTATTCATCCTTTCATTAGTCTCCACAGCACTTCTCCCTTCATTCCTTGCTCTCTTCTGAACTCCCCTTCCCTTCCCTTCTCCCCCCCTTCAATCTCGCCTCCTCCCCTCTGTTCCCCGGTACCCTCGTCTATCTTCCTGCACGACCAAAATCTTCCGCCCCAATATCCCATACTTCCTCCTCTTCCATTCTCTCTATCTACCTTCGTTCACAGACTTACTCCTATCTTCATTTAAAGCCCGTTCTTACACCTTCTTCACCGTATTTTCTCTGCTTCTTTCATATCCTCTGAATACTTTCAGTCTGCATTCCTCCCTTGTTACCCAATCCTCCCTCATCACGCTTCCCGACACAACGGCTCCCCCCCCTCATCTCCTTCTAATAAGTCTATCCAATCCGTAGCCCATGAACGGTGCCCTCCCTATGTGCCAGCGAGTGCTCCCCCCTCATTTCGATTCGCTTGCTTTCGACCCTTCTACTTTTCCAGAGATTTCGTTGCTTCACCTTTCATCCCATTTTTCTACCCTCTTTTCTCCTCACCCTACCCATTCCTACCTCTGATGCCTCAGTCTGTCTCACTTCGCCCTCAATTGTAACTATACCCCGTCTTCTCAACCATTACCCTTCCATTCCTGATTTCCCACTTCTTCTACCTTTCTATCCCTTCATTCTGATTCCTTCGTGCACCCTCATTCTTTTCCACTAACTCTCCTGATACTGTTGGTATCTATTCCTTTTCCCTTTTCTTCTCCCTTTCTCGTTCTCGCCTACATTCGAATGCGTTATGCTTCCTCTCTTTATATTCCCACCATTCTTTCCCTCTCCTTCAACTCATTTTTCGTCCCCTTTCCCTGGCCCACTGCCTCTATTCCCCAAGATACACCCACGCTCCGTTGCTCCTCCTCCATATTCCCCCGCTCTTCCCTTCGCCTCCTTACCGTCCTTTCTCACCTCTCCTTCTTTCCCACGTTCTCCAATTTTTCGTGCTTTTTTCCCCCAATGTTCCCACCATTCCCTTAATTTCCACTTCCGATCCTCCTCGACACTTCGCACATCCCTCCTTCGGGCCATACACTTCTTTCGACCTCCCATCTTCCTCACCCCATGCACTATGAATGTCACGCTCTGTCCATTTCCTTTCGAATTCTTTTCTGTACTCTCCGATACGCCCCCCCCCCTTCCATGTCTTCCCCTCCGATCCCTATTACTTTCAACCTATGAACGTTTCCTCTCCCTTCACGCCTCCTCCATCCGATTCATCCACACCTGCCTTTTCCTCTTCCTTCTCTCTTCGTCGTCCTCCAGCCGTCTCTCACGTTCGCCTTCGCCCGATCCTGTTTCCCGCTCCCCAAGAGCTCCTTCTGCTGGTTCGTCGCAGGCCTCTACTTTTCTATCCTCACTCCTGTCCCCCCCTCCCCATTCCCTCCATCCACGCTATTTTTTCTTCCTCCTTTCCTCCCTCTTCTCAATGTTTCCATTCTCATTTTCTACCCTACACTGCCTAGGTCAATCTTTCTTCTTTTCTCCCTCCTCTTACCACCATCTATCTCCCTGCGTATCTCTCGTTCCCGGCTTTCTGCGTCCTTTTCGTTTTCATCTTAATTTCCTCTTCGAGGTGTGAGGGGGGGGGGGGGGCTCCCCATCGTCCTTCGTTTTTCCCGCTTCTGTGAGTCCCTCCCGCCCCTCCCCGCATTTCTTTTCTCCTCACCCCCCCCTTCATTCATTCATGTTACTATTTCTGTCTTTCCTTTTCTCCCCGCTCTCATTTTTTTTCTCCCTCTTGCGCTTCTCCTAACTCCCAGCCTTCCTCCCGGCGACGTTCACCTCCTCTTTTCAAACATTCTCTTATTCCCCTCTTCGTTCCTCTTCGGCCGACCTTTCCCATACCCCCATCTGCAGGCGACGCGCTCTACTTCTCCTCTCTTACCTTTGCCAATTCAACCCCCCATTCGTTCGCACGCTTTCTTCCATTTGTTTCCCCTTCCCTCTCACCCCACCCGTGTCCAAGCTTCCTTACTTCTTGCTCCGGGCCATATTTAATCCTTTGCGGTTCACCGTCGTTCTATCTCTGAAAGTTTTTCCTTATTCACTCCTTCGCGACCGCTGTCCTCCCATCATATGCTACATTTTCTTACGGGTCCGACCGCCTCCCGTTTCATGCTGTCCCTCTTTCCTGCCCAATCCTTCTCCTTCATTGCACCGCTTGACTATTCATCACTTGTCTCTTTTTTCCCTATTTCTCGCCTAATAGGGTTCTCGCCCAATCCTTCTTGCTTTTTTCATCAATTTTTGATGCATCGTCCCTCATCTCTACTCTCGGCCTCTTCTTCTACGGAATAAGTTTACAACCGCCTTTTTCTGACTAACCCCTTGTCCCCCACCACCTCTCCCTCTACCGCCATCAGCCCCCGTTTCGCTCACGTACTTTTTCTCCTTCCGCGTCCCCCTATCGCCAAACCTTCCGAGTCGTGACCACCTCCATCCTTTGCTAAATCTTCGCGCGGCATCCATTCGTTCGCTTCCCCTTTCCTTATCCCCTCATTACATTCCCCCGGCCTGGTGCTCCCTCTTTTGTCACCATTCCATTCATCGTCCCTTGCTGCATCATCCCTACCCCGCCTTTCAATTTATCTTCTTTTCCTTTTCCAACTCCCTACGCCGCCCTTTCTCTTTTCTCTCCCTCCCTCGTTCCATTCTTCCAAATCGAATCCCGACCCTTCCAGACTCTTCTTTCCTCTTCCCATATGGGCGAACCTTTCGTTCTTCCTTCCTCTCTCCCTCCTCTTCTTGGCCCGTACATCCAGAATTCCTTCCCACTCCTCCCTCTTCTGCGGATTCACACGTCACCTCCCATTCTCTGACCCATCCTCCCCTTTTGTTTAGTCCCCGCCCTTCACCTCACCCCCCATTCGAGGTCTGAACCCCCACCCCCCCGCCCCCATCTGCTACTTCGCCCTTCCTCGACTGTCCTCACCCTCCACCCCCCTTTCCCCGCGACTTTCCACTGCCGCTAGTGTGAACTTCCCTTCCCCACATTCTTCGCCAAACGCCCTCCTCCCCCCCCCCTTCCCAGGTTCTTCGCTTTTGTCCGCTCCTTCCAGACACGCACACTCCCCCCTAACTTTCAGTAACACTTTCTCTTCTTCCTTTCCCTCGCACTATCCCCCCCCCCCTTCTTCATCCCCAACTTCCCTGAGTCCCATTGGCTTTTCAACATCAGTGCTCCCATTTCCTTGACCCTTCCGCTTCCATCCTTTCCCCCCTCCACTCTACTATTTCAATATCCCCCCTATCTCTCTGGTGCTTCTTTCCTCTTTCTTCCCTCTGCGTCTCATAAATTGTTCCTCCTCAACTAGCTATTACTTAAAGCCTTATCTTGTTCGCGCTTCATCAATCAATCTGGACCCTACTATCCCCACGCTTGTTCATCAAACGTCTCTCCCTTCCCCCCGTCGGCCATCCGTTCCAACTTTTATCTCACATTGCTTTCCCCCCTCTGCTTCTTCCAGAGTGTAGTTCTTCCCCCCTCCCACCTTTTAATTCTTCTCTTACCCCATTCTATCGCTTCTTCCTTCATATTTTCCTTCCTTGATCTCCGATTACCCGCCACCCCCCACTCTCCATCACCATTCGTTTTACTCCCTTCTGTGATCTTAACTCTTTATCCCTTTTTGCTTCTCTATTCTTTCTTCTCTTTTTGTTCCCTTCTACCTTGCCTTCCCCCGTATACCCTCCTTCGTTTTCTTAGCCGCCTTTTTACCTTCCGTTCTATGTTTTCCTTTCCCTTTTCCCTCTATCCTTGTTCTATCTTCCTATTTTCCAAGTTACTGACCTCAATTCGATTTCGTCCTTCACTTCGCTCGGCCTGCCCACCACCCCCACTGCTCCACCAGTCCAGCCGCCTGGCCCTCTTTTTCTCTATACGTTTCCTTTCCCTCCGTACCCCTTCCCCTTTTCCTTCTGATTCTCCTCTTCCTTCCCCTTCTTCTGTCTTACTTCCTAAGTACTTTCATCACTTTCTCCCCCCCCCCCCCGCTTTCCCACCTTCCGACATTTTTCTTCCCCCCTTCTTCCCGTACCCCCCTCTCCCTTTCAGGTGGCGACCACCTTTCTTCCCACGAACCTTCCTACCGCCTTTTTCCCTACGTTCCAGTACCAGTCGCATACAGATTCTTGTCTCATCCTGTCTTCCTCCCCTACTCACCCAGGCTTCCCCGTTCTTTCCAATCCCATCCTTCAACTCCTCTCCATCCCCTCCTTGGTACCTACCCTCTCCTACTCGCGCATCATTCCACCTCCGCCGTTTCACTTCCTACCCAATCGTACATCTCACTCCTCCGACCCTTTTCTCTCCCCATTCCTTGCTCGAAACCGCCGTTCCGCCCTCTCTCTCACGTTCAACGTCCGCCCACCCGTCTCCCTCCGCGGTCCTTTCCTTTCGTGCATTTCTCTCGTCCTAATTGCTTTTCTCTTTCTCATCGTTCCTAAACCGTTTCCCTCTGCTCCCCCCTCCATTCCCCCCTTCTACCATCCATCTTGTAGCCCATTTTTCTCCTCATTTCATTTCTTTTCTCTCTATTTCCTTTCACATTTCGTTTTCCCTACACCCCTTTCTTCTTCTTAAGATTTCGCTCTCAAGTTTCGGTGTTTTCCTCCCCCACTCTTCCTTCCCTCTCCTTCTTCGGGCTCACCGCTCCTTCATTCCACTCCACGATTTCCTCCCTTCGCCGCCTTCCTCCTTCCTTTCTTCCTTTCCGCCCCCTTCTTCCTTCTCAACACCTCTTTCTCCCCCTCTCGTCTCTTGCACCTTCCACCTCTTTTCCTCTTCCGCCTCTTTCCCCCGCCCACCTCTCCCTTCTCCCTCTTCAACATTCTCGGCCTTCTCTCTTTCCTCTCCATACTCCTATATCTCCGGTTTTCTGTTCCCACACACATCTTCCCCTTTTTTCATCCTTCAATTCCTCCTCTTCCGCACTCCCCGTCGCGTTCTCACAATCCTATTCCCCCCCATTTGCATTCCCCCGATTTCTTTTCCTACTCACACTCATTCCCCTTCTCTTCTTCACCATTTTCTCGCTTGCAACTCCGCCTACCTATTCCACTCTCTTCGCTTCCCAGTCTCCACCATTCTCTTTGTACTTTCTGCTCTTCCTCTTCCCCTCCGATTCCCCTCGCTCGTTTTCGCCCCTTCTTCTCTGCCAGTCCCCTTCCGTGTAATCTCAACCGTGATCCTCCTTTTCTCGTTTTCCCTTTCCCAAGCCCTTGCCGCCCTTCCCGCTTCTCTGGTTCTTTATCCCGCTCCTCATAATCCCATCCTCTCTCCCTCACTTCTTCTGCGACTTCCCCTTCGTACCATTCATTACTCCCTTATCCCCCCACCCGCCCATTCCCCCTAACGCCATACATCTCACCTTGTTCGGCTCTCCTTCCTGTCTCCGCCACCATTGTCTGCTTCCCCCCTCTCATTCAACACTCCTTTCCCCCCCCCCCCTCCGTTGACTTCAGAAACTCTCCTTTCTCCTTTTCCCGTCTCCACTCACCCCGTCTGCGCCTGTGGTTCACTGCCCCACCTCCTACCAATTTGTCTGTTTCCTTTCTTCAGGTGCCATCAGGTGATTCTCTTTTCACGGTATCAATTTTCCTCATCCCGGCTTCCTCAGCTTTTCTCTTCCGCGCTTTCTCGGCCATCCATCATAAACTGACCTTTCCCTTCCCACACGGCACCGCCTACACCTTTCACCTAATACCCCCCCTTCCCTATGCCAATGTACCGTCCTTCAGGTCCGACACTCCCTTCCGTTTTCTCCCTTCTTCTCCACCCTCTCTAATTCGCACTCCGCTGCCGGCCACCCGTTCTCCCTAAGCTTTTTCTCAAACTTCCATACCTTTCTTATTCCCGTCTTCTCCTTTCCCCCCTCTTCCTCCCCACTTCCCCCACCAGTGTACCCACTACTCATTAGATGTCTCCTCACCCACCAATATAGACCCTCCCAATCCTTCAGACTCGTTATTCCGTCCCTTATTTCCTCTATCTCCTAATTGCCCTCTTCCCTTCCCTTTCTGGGCACCTCCGTTTCATTTTTCTGCCTTCACCACCCCCCACCTAGCACCTTTCCTCCCAACTTTTCCCTCCCCCCTTTCGCTTAAATCCCGCATATCCCCCCTTCCCCTTCACCCCGACATATCTCACCCACTTTAGGTAGCTTTTCCCCGTTTCTATAGACCGCTCCTCTCGTTCTGGATGAGCTCTTTTCCTTCTCTTCCCATCCACGCACAGCATTTCTTCACCCTCACCGCCACCTCATTCGTCTTACACGCATCTTCCCCCTTATCTCTATCCAATCGATCCTCACTCTAATACGCAGAAGCACCTACCTGCCAACTTCGGCCTACCGCCCCTCTTCCTCCCTTCTTTCCTCTGCGTCCACAAAGCCATCTCGCCCTTTATATCCTTTTCTCCTCCTAGACCGCCTCGGCCCTCCCTTCCTCCCCTCCCCATTTTCTGTTCATCCCCCCTTCCTACACCCTCCTATCTTCATCAATCCTCCACCCCCTCACTCCTCCATTCTTCCCGCTGCTCCTTTCTTCCGCACTAAGTCTCTACTTACCTTCCTCCCCTCCATTGCTCCAACCTATTCCTTCCTCCTATCCGCCTTCCCCACTCGAGGTCCTTCGTGTCTTCACCGCCTCTCCCAATCCCTCTCCGTTTCCGCTTCCTCCCTGATATTGTCTCTCGCATTTCCGTTCTCCTTCCCCACTCGTGGACTTTATTCTCCTGCCTCCCGTTATGCTATTTCTCCCACTCATCCTTCAACCTTTCTCTCCTACCCTTTACGAACTTTATCCTATTCCCTCCCCCCTTTTCTTCTCCTCCCATTCCCTCTTCCCTTCTATTGCCTTTCCCCTTCAATTCTCGCCTGCCGGCTTTCTGCTCCTCTCCCGTTTTCTCTGATTCTTTCGTCAATCATTTCCTCGCGCCCTTCTTTTCTTATTTCCTTCTGCGTTCTGCAACATTTCTCTCCCTCCCCTTCATAGTATACTACTATTTCTTTGCTTTTCCCTTCCCCGTCGGCAGGTTCCCCGGTTCTAGGTCCCACAGCTTTCCTCTCCCTCCCGATTCCCTCTTCTTAGTATCCCCTGCCGGTCTTTCATCCCTTCTCTCACCCCCCGTCTCCCCCCCTCCTTTAACATTTCTCTTCCCTCCCGTTCTCCTCATCCGCTTCTCTCATCCCTCTATTGCCCTAATTAACCGCTCTCCTGGCACTTCTTGCTTCCCTCTCTCGATCGTCCGTTCCGATTTTTCGTACTCACTTATCCCGGCTCTGTCTCTTACCCATTTCTACTCCCCCTCCTCCCTTCCCCCTCTTCCTCCTTTCTACTCCTCTGTTCCTTCCTTCTCGTTTTCCCCTTTCTCTACCCCACTCTCCCTTCATTAGTCGCCTTCCCTTCATCCCCTTGTCTATTGCTTCCCACCCGCGTTCCGCTCCCTCTCCCGCAATCGCTCACTCGCCCCCTTATCCCTGGGATCCAACCTCCGCTTCTCTCGTCTCCGTCTCTGTTCGTACCTTCTTACTCTCTTTCTCCCCTGCCCGCCTTCCACGCCACGTCGCTCGCTGTTCCACTTCCCCCTTTTCCGTGCATCCTTCCTTCTCGTAACGTTCCCTTTATCCGTGTCACACCCTCCACCCTTACCTATTCTACCTTCATCTTCGACCCTTCTCTTCTCGCGCATTCACTTTTTTCTTCCACCTACTATACCCAGCCCCCCTCTACCCACTTTTCGTACCCCTTACCAACTCTTCCTCTTCGCTTCCTCCTTCCCTCCCAGGCTCTCTCGCGCCCACCCCCCCCAGCAGTTCCCCCTCATTCTTACTTTCACTTACCACCGATCCCCTACCTTCATCAGCATCCCCCTTCCGTTCCCCGTCACATCCCGTTCCTCAATTTCCTCCAGTACCCCTTTCATCACCCAGCCGCATAGCTCTCCGGACCTCCCCCCCCCGCAGCTCTGACGTTTCTCATCACTTCTTGTTTCCCTATTTTCGAACGCCAGTCCCAGCCCCAGTTTTCACCATCGGAATCGTCTCTCCTCCCTTCTTTCTTTGTTTTTCTCCCCATGATATTCCCTTTTCCCCTCTAGCCATTTCCCGCCCCACTTCCCCTCTTACAATTTCTTCCTGTTCTTTCCTATTTCCGCTCCCAACCTCTTCTCTCCGCTGTTCCTTCCTCTATCTCCTACTTACGCCCCCCTACCTCTTATCTCCTCTTTCCTCTTCTCACCTGCCACACTTTCCCTCCAGGGCCCTTCTCCTAGTTTCTTCCAAGTATTTCTTTTACGTTCCGAATTCCTATGAATATCTCCTACGTTCACACGTTCCTTTCTCCCTTTCGGCCCTACCCTGCTTCCCCCCTACCATTCACGTTGAAACCCTATTTTCAATGGTGTTCCCGCCTCTCTCCTCCCCCCCCCCCCCCCCACATCCTTTTTCATCTCCCCCAGCTCCTTTCGCACGGAACCTTTCTGGAACCCCCTTATCCACCCCTTCTTTCCCGTTTCCTGCTCCTCTTTCCAGTCCAACCACCCTACTTTCTACTTCTTCCTTTTCGTCCACCCTATGCTCGCCCGAATTTTCTCGTCTCCTTCAGACTTCTGTCCTTCCAGTTTTCTACCTTTCAGCTCCTTCTCCAGCCCTACACTCTCTCTTTTTATCCGACCGTTTTCTCCCACCAACCCCCTCTCTCCCATGTTCTTCACTTTCTGCATTCTCTCCTTCGTCCTTTCTTTTTCCATACTTGTTTTTCAACCCCTATTTTCCTTCTGACTCACCCCGACTCTCTTCTCGCTCTTGTCTCTCGACCTGGATTACAGCCCACTCTTCCATCCTCCCGGTATCCTAACCCCATAAAACCCTTGTCCACCCCTTTCCTTTCTTTTCCGTCCATATATCTCGCTCCTCCGGCCATATTCTTTTGCTAATTCACCCATTGTTCTTAGCGTGGGCGCTTCCTGTATAGGGTCCTTCCTTCTTTGTCCCCCTCCTCACCTCGTTCATTTCATTCTCCCCCAGTCTACCTCACTCCATTCAGCCGCCTCAGTCCTCCCACTTTACCCCCCGTCCGTTGCGTTCCTTCCCGTCTTCTTTCAATTCCTTCCTTCCCCAAACCCCTCCTTCCCTCTTCTGTCATTCTTGTGTCCTAATCCCGCTCTTTGTCTCCTACATTAAATTCCCCCCATGTTCTTCTATCTCCCCTTCCTTCTCACCTCTTTCCCCATCACCCTTCTTTCGACCCACCCCCCTCCTTACCCGCCCCCTTTAATGATGTTTCTTAAGCTACCGGCCCTCCCAACGCCCCATCTTCTTTCCACGTCTTCTCCCCCAACCACCCCTTACCACCTTCATTCTTTTTCTGCTTACCTTTTTTCCGCCCTTCTGATTGCTCTCCAATCTCCCTCTTCTCTTTCCCTCGACCCCTGTTCGCTCTTTATCCCCTACTGTTTTCTACTCTCGCCTCTGTCGCGATAAACTTGTTTCATTTCATTCCTCCTCCCCTCTTCACTGCCCAGTACTTTCCCTAACCCGCTTATCCTTCTCTTGCGCACATACTCTTCCACCCCTTTCCCCCGATCGCTGCCCTTTGGTCCGCCCCCAAAGATTTTTACTTCCTGTTGTCCATTCCCCCCCGTTAATGCCCCCTCTTGCCTCTTCCTTTCTGTTTTTCTCACGTTCTTCTTCCCTACGTTTCTTTCTCTCTCCCTACCCTTCCCTCTTGCCCTCGTCGGCGTTCTCCCATCCGAATTATCTTCTCTGTTCCTTCTTCTTTTCAACCCCTCCCTCTTCACCTCATCCAACCCTCATTATTCCCTCAGTCCCCCTCCCACCTTCGCATCTCACTTCTATAAGTTCCTCTCCACTGCCTCCAGATCCCTCTCTCTCATATTGCTTACATGTTTTCTTTTTCTTACTTCCGCTATCGTTCGATCCCCTAACCATCATTTACAACCCTTCGCTCCCCCCACCCTTCCCCTACGTGGACCCTCATGTTACCAAGCTCATGAGTTCTTCCTACTTCTTTCTCTTCCATTCTCCCCCCCCCTTCGCCTCTGTCAATCCTCTACCTCACCCCAACGCAGACCCAGCTCTGCTACTCTTTCCGTCCCCTGCCTTCTCTCCCCTTAACCTTCTTTCCTTTAATTCCTGACCGGACCAGTCTCTTTTACCCCCCCCCTTCTCTCTCTCAACACCCTATTCACTTCGTCTGCAGTCCCTTTACCACTCTTCCTCACGCACCCTCCCCACCGCTTTTCTAGGAGTTCAATACCTTCACACCGGTCATCTTCTTTTCTCCTTTCCTCCCCCACTTTCCGTGCGTACTCTCCACTCCCTTCCTCCCCCATTTCCTTCTCCTCTTGCCTATTCTACCCTCCCCCACCAGCCACTTCCACCGTTTTCCACTCTTTTCTAGCTCCTCTCTCTCGTTGTTCCTCTATTCTCCCTATTCCAATTACTCCCGAGCTCCCATTCCCCTTCGAATCCTTCTGATATTCATCACTTTCCCCTCAACTGCTCCCCAATTCTTCCCTTCTTCCCTTCCTTTCTCGCTCGTTCATTCCAATTCTTGCCACCTGTCATATTCTCCTACAACCCCTATTCTATCCGTCCACCCACTCTGAATAACTTCTTCAAACTTTATCATCCTGTATCCACATCTACTTCTCCTCTTATCCATCTCCCTCCCCCTTCCGTCGTTTTTCATCCTATTTCGACAACTCGTTCCTCGCATTCCCCGACCCAACTCTTCCCCCTTATCTTTCATATGCTCCCTGCTTCTCATCAAACTTTATCCAACTCAGTTTTTTTCCTTCTCCCTTGCCCCCCTTCCAGGTCCACTTCTAGCCTCTCCGTCAACTTTTCCCCACTACTGTTACTCGTCAGTCCCGTATCGCACCCTCTCTTCATCTTTCCTTGTTCCTATTCCTGATGTTATTTCCTTCTATTCCCGTATGCGTCCATCTCCCCTCCGCTAACCTCTATTCCCTTCCCCGCATTTTCTCCTACTCCCATCGGTTCTCTCCCTTTCGTCACCAATCCGTCCCCTTCGATCCCCCCTCTCTCTAGCCCCCGCTCTCTTTCCTCAAATCACACTCCTTCCCTACCCTTCCACCCTTCCTAATCTGCTACTTTTTCTCTCTAACTATATTCTCCCGTTTTTTTTTTTTTTTCCCCCACCCTTTCTCAGTATTTTTCTCATTCTTGCCCTTACAATATTCCCGTCTATGTTCCTACCTGTTTCGCCCCTCCCCTTTCTAACCCGCAATATCCTTCGTTCTTCTCGCTCTTCTCCTCTCCTTTCTATACTTTACCTGACGCATCTCTCCTCTTCTCCCCCTTTCATCGAGCTCCTTTATCACCTGTCAACTTCCCATCCCCCCCTCCCTGCCTCCTTTTTCTCCTTCTCGGTCGCTTTTCCCCTTCCCTTGAATTACCTCTCCCATCGTCCTCTTTCTTCACCTTCTTCCTTCATCTGCCTGGTCAATTGTGCCCCGTCCTATTAAAGATTGGTCCCCGTTCTTTCACTCCCCAATTTTCCTCTCCCCCTCGGGGGGGGGGGGGGGGGGGGGGGCCTTTCCTGGTTCTCTCGTTCTTTCACCCCTTCTCCCCAGCCCCTCCTCCGCGTTTCGTTCTTCCTATTTAATAATCCCCCGACCCCTTTCCCGTTTTCCTCCATTTCCCCCATTCTTCATTCCCCCCCACCTTGTGGTTCTCATACCGCTTTCTTCGCTCCCCTCTTTCTAAGGGTCGCTATTCTCCAGTCATCCTCTTCTCCTCCCGTCCCCTCTTCCGTTCTACACCGCTTCCCTCCCACCTCCCTTTCTCTTCTCTACTCTGTCCATCGCTTCTCTTCCCCTCATTCTTCCACCACCATCCATCTGATTCACTTTCTACTCCCCCTTCCGCCGCCCTTTGCCTCTCCACCATGCTCCGGTCTTCTATTGCTTCCCCCCACGACTGTTGTCTCCTTTCTTGTCCCATATAACCTTTCTCTTTGTTCCCTTTTACTTGTGCCCCACTTTACCCCGCTCCTCCCTTCCCGCAGTCAGGCCCTCTTCCCCCTTTGCTCCATCCTTTCACACCGTCTCTATCTACACCTCCTCATTTTACCTCACCTTTCAGGGATGTTTTCCAATCTTGCTCTAGTCTCCATTCTCTCTACCCCCGTCTTATGGTATCGCTCCAACATTCGTCGGCTTTGTCTGCTTATTGCCGCCGCTCGCCGTCTTCCTTTATTCCGTGTCCATTTGTAGTACCCTCCTCTTCCACTTTAATGCACCCCTTCGTCCTTCTTTCCTTCTTTCTCCCACTCCTCACACCATCTTCCTTCCCTGCTCAGTTCCCTCTCTACTTATCTGCATACTCTACCTCCGCACGTCCTCTGCTTTCCCCCACGTCCCAATTCCTATTTTTCCCTTGCCACCTGCCCTTCACCTCCTCCACATCTCCTGTTCACCTCACACCCTCCCAATTCTTACTCCTCCCCCTTTCCGCCCTTTATTATTTTTCCGCCCCCCCCCCTCTCCCAGCCTGCCTCCATTTCTTCACTACCTTAATTTTTCTCCACCCCTTTCCCTTTCCTTTCTTCCATGGTAGCATTACCCTTACTCTTTCACCGCCCGTTCCATTCCTGCTTCTTATCCGACCTCATTCCCCGCCTTTCTTATCAGCGCTTGACTCCTCTTTGATCTCGCTTATTTACATTCCTGTCTCTTCCGATTCTCACCACTTTTCTTCCCCCCCCCTCTCTACTTCCACAATAGCTCCTTCTCTCCCCGTTCTTTCCCCCCCCCCCCTTTTCCCCCTCTCCCGCCCCCCCCTCCCTGCCCCCCTTCACTTTTCTCCCTCTTACCTCCTCGTCCTCCCTCTTTTATCACTTTATATTCCGTGGACCTCCATAAACTCTGGCCCATTTCTTCCCATTTTGCACAGCACTACTTTTCTTTCTTCCCTCCCTGATTCCTCGTGCCACGCCGACAGGCAATTCTGTCATCGGACCTCTCCCCCCTCACCCCTGAACTTCCCTCCCTCGTATTCCCCCCTAGCCTTGCTTCCCCGCCGTCCTTCCGCGTTCTTCCCTAACGCTGCCGATTTCATGTTTCTTTTCCGTCCTACGCTTTCACCTCCTCCCTCTACACTTCTTTCTCTCGCATCCCTCCTAGCTCCCCCACCCTCCTGCTATTCGCTTCCCACCTTCTTCCCCTCTTCAATTCTCTTAGCTTCCCGCTTTCCACCCTCCATTACACCATCTTGTTTTCTTACCCCCAGACCCAATTTCCCACTTTCCACCTATCATTTTCTTTCCCCCCCTTTTCACAATCACTCTTCTCTTATTCGTAGCTTCAGCTTAATCCCGACTCCTCCTCGATCACACATCAACGCCCCCATCTTCCCGTACCATACACCCAGCCGCTGTTCTTTGCGCGTGCCTCGTTTTTTCCCTTCTTCATGCGAATGTCTCATCATGCACTTGCTACACCCCTTTTCCTAACTTCCCTTCCATCCATCTCTCGACCCCCCCTTACACTCTTCTCCCTTTCTCATTCCTATCCCTCCTCTTTCCTTTCTTCCGCTCTGCTTTCAACCCTGTTCCGCCCCTGCCTACTCTAGTCTTCCCCTCCTCTTTCTCTTCCTATTTCGTCTTCCCTTCTCAACTCACCTATCCTAATTCCGTTCTCCTTTTTTCCTTCACTCTTTCACCTTTTCCTATCTTCTCTCCTTCCTAACAACTTCTCCCGTTCTCTCCCACCTTCCCCCCTTTCCCCAGCTTCCTTTCTCCCCTCTCGTCGATCCCTCTCTACTCAAAATCCTACTCCCCCATATTTTTCTCTCCTCACTCCCCCTCTCGCACCGTTCCCTCTTTCCTTCGCGCTCGTAACCATCCTTCTTCCCCTCCATTTCGTTATCTAACTATATCTCCTCCGGCTTAACTGCCTCCTTCCCCCCTCCTCCCACCCCCTCTCGCTCGTTCCACGCTTCATCCTCCGCTTATACCCATTTTTCATGTTGTCCGCGTACCTCACTTATGTCCCCGCTCTTCCCTTCCTCTCCTCTCTTCCACCCTTCGTTGCGTTTCTCTCCTGTTTCCTTCACATCTCCTCTTCCCTACGTTTACCTTCACTTCCTCCCGATCTTTTTCAACCACTTATCCATTCTTCCCGGCTTTCATAGCTCACTAAAAATATCATATTTCCTCTTCCACTTTCCACTTCCATGCTCCCACCACCTTCCCCACCCTCCGACTTTTCCAACCCCCGTCGTCCTCCTCTTTTCCGTCTTTCTAACCGCACACCCTTATCTAACATTTCTTCGCTCTTCTCCCTATCTCTTTTTCGCTGACTCTTACCTTCACCTCCTTTCTTTCCTTTCCTACCTCATCTGCATTCATCTTACGTCCCCCCGTCTGCCCCCCGTTCTTATCCCTTGCTCTCTCCCTATTGATCAGGTTCACCCCCGTTCTTTCTCCCTCCTTACTGCTCTAATCCTCTTTTCGTTCCCTTTACCTCTCCATATTCTCTTTCTCCTGTTCTGTCCTCTCCCTCCTACCTCCGTTTTCGTTTTCTCCCTCGAAACCATATCGCCTCACGTCAATTCACTCTCTTTTTCCTCCCTCTCGAACGCTGTGTCTTCCCTCTTATCATCCTTCCAGAGATCCGACTCATCCCAGATTTTCCTCACCCCCTCCTTCTACTCTAAAATCCTTCTTATCCTCCTTTCTCATCTTCTTCCTTCCCGATCCCGCTCCCTCCTTTCTCTCCTCTGACTCCTCGACCCATCAACCCCCTTCCTCCCCTCGGGGTTCTCCTTCCCATCCCTTCACTATTGTTGCAGCCAGTCCTTCTTTCTCACCCCTTCATTTCACCCTCTCTCTCCCCTCCCTCCTCTTAGTTTTTCCCCCCGTCTCCCCTCCACGATCCCCTTCCTTCCTCTCGCTTTCCTTCTCTTCAAACTTCTCCAATCTCTTTCTTCTTCTCCTCTGCACTCCCTCGTCTCAACACACCTATTGTCCTTCATTTCCGCCTACTTCGTCCTCCGCTTCTTCTTATTCCTTCCAATCTTTTACCCTATCCAATTTCCGTTCCCCAAACTTTGATTTAACCCACCCGACCTTCCTTCCTCGCCATCCGTATTTCCTTCCATTTTTCCGTCGCCCCACCTCCCTCTCCTTCCCCCTTTCTAAATCCCGCTCATGAACCTCCCCCCTTCTTCACCCCCCTTTTCTCCACTGTCTCTCGTTCTTCAGCCCCCCCCTTTCCCAACTTTACTCTCTTCACCATTCTTCGCTCTTCCTACTTCCTCTTTCACCTATATCCTCCCTCCTTTCGGCTCTTTTTTCTGTTCCCTCATCCTCACCCCCCTCCCCTTTCTCCATATCCTTCCCCTTCGCTCTCTGTCCTTCCCTCCCCCCCACTCGCATCTTCTCCATGACTGCTCTCTTTCTTTCATTCATCTCTCCACTTACCCGCCGCCTCATTCTCACATTCTTTTTCCTTCTCATCGTATCTCCCCGCCCTCCTTTTCTCCTCTCTCCCCAACACACCCTCCTTTCTTCTTTCATTTCTCTTCTTACCCCTTCTCAACACCCCTCCCGCCCCACCCTTCTCCCAAACACTGATATCCCCTCTGATCATCCCCTCAAGCCGACGGTTCAATCCCGTACATTCCATCGCCCTCCCTTCCTTTCTTTTCTCCTCCCCCTTCTCTTCCAATTCCTTTTTACTACACTCATTCACTCCACTCAACACTCCTCACCTACTCTACAAAGCCCTCGCCCCCCCCCCCCGCAGCCCTCGCCTTATTCTTCATATTCCTTTCCGACACGCTAGTCCCCCTTCCCTTCGCCTCCCTTCTTCGCATCAGCTTGTCCTCCTTCTTACCCTTTCTCCCTTTCCTTTCCCGTCTCTCCCCTACGCTTCGCCGGCCTCCTTTCAACTCCCCCCTCTCCGACAACTCCACACGTCTTTTTCCTCTCATCCCCTCAAACTTCACCCCCCTTCGTAGCATTCCCCCCTTTTTTCTCTCTCAATTTCCGACTCCCTCGCCCTCCTTACTCCCCCAGTCCCTTCTTTCTCTTCTTCCACTGTTTTGTATTCACATCTCCATCCCATTCTTCCTTTCTACTTTCTTTGCCTTCCATGTTCTGTCGCAATACCACCACCCCTTCTTCGCTTGCGCCCTCCTTTCCCTTTCTTCCACCCTCTCCTAATCTCTCCTTCCTCTCCTATCCTCACCCCTTACCCCTCGCTCTTTCCCAGGCACTATCCCCCCTTCTCCCTTTCCAGCTCCTCTACTCTCCTATCCTTCTCCCATTTCCCCCCCGGGGGGGGGGGGGGGGGGGGGGGGGGGGGGGGGACGGCCATTCTTTCAGTATTTCGCCGCTTCCTTCGCCTCCTTCACCCCCTGAAGCCATCGCTTTCCTTTCTCTCCTTAGACTCCCTCCCCCCGACCCGCCCTGGCACCCTTCTCATACTGATCCCCCACTTCCTCACATCTCTGTCCCCCCCCACCCCCCTCCCCCCACCGTTCCTTGCCCACCCTTCTCACCCCTCTCCCGTTTGCTCATCTTCTCCACTTTCCGCACTTCCCGATCTCCCCACCCATCCTTCCCTGCTTGATCCCTTTCTTTCCCAACGATTCAGTTCCCTATACTCATTTTCCCCCACTCCCCTTCTCTTCCCTGCCACTCCTCCACTTCGTTCGTCTCTCTCATCTTTCCCCACCCTCCAACTTTCTTTTATTCTCAACTCTTCCCTTTCCGTTCGGTCGTACGTCCCTCTCTCACATCCCTACTCCCTTCCCCCTTTCCCTTCCCCACCCCACCCTTCCTGTTCGATTCTTCTTCACCCTTTCTCCCTCCCGTCTCTTCAAAATTCGTCCCCACCCTCTCATCACCTCTTCTTCCACCCATCGTAACCTTTCGCTCATCCCTTGCGCTTTCCTGCTGTTATCTCTTCGGCCCATTCCTCCCATATCTTATCCCTTCCACAGCCAACGCGCAAGCCCTTCTGTCCCGCTTCTCCACTTCTCATTCTTCTCTATCCCCCCGTCAGTGGCTCCTTGTTCCTCCCTTCTGTGCTCCCCTATCCTACCTCCCCTCTCACGAATACCCGTCCCCTCATCGACCTCCCAGGCCTTCCCCTTTCTCTTCTCTTACCATACCACTACTCCTCCATGACCGTCCCTGACTCAATCCTCCTCCCCTTTCGCCACAGGTCATCCCTTCTAGTCCCCTTCACAAACCCTCCGCATTTTCCCCTCCCCCTCTCCATTTTTACCCCCTGCTTATCTTCCATTTTTCCTCATGTAGCTGCCCCTCCCATTCCTTAGTCTCTCCCTCCCTTCCTTTTCATTTCCCCCTTCCATCCACACTTTCTCTCTCCTCTCATACAGTGAGTCTTCCTCTTTCTCCCTCCACTTTCTTCACTCCCACTTTAACTATTCTTTCGCCACCCGTTCATCGCTCCTCCCCGCCTACTGCTTGGTCCAAACTCTCTTTCTTCCCATCCCACCCTTCATTCTTGCCATTTCTTTTTCTCCCCCGCTCCTCGTCAATTCGCTTCCACTGCATTTCCTTCCTCTTTTGCTCCATTCCTTCCCTCCCCCTGATTTTTCTATCCTTTACGCCGTTTCACCATTTTTCTATCATCCGCCCGGCTACTTTTCTCCACTGCCTATTCCCGGACGTGACCCTTCTCTCCCCTTCGTTTTCTTCCACCTCCCACCCCATTCTTTCCCTCCCCCCTTTACCCTCTTCTCTAGCCTCCAACAGCTCCCGCTTCTTTCATCCCTCTTTCGCCGTTACCCGCGCCCACACCCCCCCTCCCTCCCACTTTTACCCTCCTCACCTTTCGTGCTCTCCCGTCCCCCCCCCATCTCTCGATCACCCCCTGCTCTATGCACTTCCCCCCCCATCTCCGTACTTTTCTTTCCCCACACACCCCGAACCCACCGCGTCTCACCTCGGATATACTCCTCCCTCCCCCTTTCCCTATTCCGAACGTGCCTCTCCTCCTTTCTCACACTCCCTCCTTCTCCTCGCTTTTCTATTCTTCCGCCCTCATTCCTCGACGCGTTCCCTTTTCGCCTTCCTTTCTTTTCGACTAACCCGATTCTATCCTCTACCTTTTCCCAATCTCTCCTTCCATTATTCACCCCTCGCCTCTACCTCGTCACTATTTTCCTCCTCTCCCACTTCCCCGTGCTTCTTCAAAGCCCCTCTCCGATCCATTACCGCCTTCCACTCCCCCCCACCTTGATTCTTTCCAATCGTCTCTCTTCTTACTCCGTTCTTCACTCCTCTCGCCGATCACTTCTTCTCGACCCTTCCCTCTTTTTCACTTCCTCACTTCCCCCTCAGCCCTTCGCTTCTTTTCCGTCTTCCTCCCCATTGTCTTCTGTCCCTCAGCTTCTCTTTCGTCCCAAATCCTCGTCTTCCGCAATTGTCATATCCCTCTTCCCGATCTTCCCCTCCCCCCAGTTCCCCCTTCTCTATCTACCGTGAAGTCGCTCCATTGTTTCCTTCCCCCCACTACCACTCTTTCTCGCGCCACTCATTTCTATTGCCTCCAACCCTTTTCCACTTTCCAACATAAATCTCCCGTATCTTGCTCTATTCCCCTCGTATCCCCTAACCTACACTGCGTATCGCCGAATGCTCTCCTCTAGCTGTTCCATTTCCTTCCTCCCTCCCCCCCCGCTCCTTCTTCTTCCCCGCAATCGAGTTTTTCACTTTCGTTGCTTCCTCTCCATTCGTTCATACCTGCTCCGCTTCATCTCCCTTGAGTTACCCGGTCTTCTCATGTTCCACGTTCCTTACACTCATTCCTTTCGCCACACCTCCCCCATCTTTCTCGTCTCTTCTTTCCCGTTTCTTCGCCCGTTCTGCCCTTCTTCTCTGATGTCCTCCAACCTTCTCCGACGCTTCTCATTCCCACTCCCTCCTCACCTTCCCTGCGCTCCCTCAATCTCCCTCCCTATCTCCCCTCTATCATTCCCCCTCAATTCACTTTCGGTCTCAGCTCATTGCGACTTTCCGTCTTCTCCCACTTCGACTAATTCCCCCTTACCTCCCTTCTGACTTGCCCTCCAACTATTCCCCTCTCCCCATCTTCTCTTTCTTTTCCGAGACGCCCTCCCATATACAGGTTCTTCACTCTCACTTCTGATCTTTCTCTTTCTTCTTTTCTTTCGTTCCATCCCAATACCCCCACTCCCTTCCCATGCCAGTTTTCCCCCCATCTCCCTCACCTACCCATCCCCTCCACGGCAGTCTGTGTTTTCCCAGTCTCTCACTCTATTTCTAGGTTCCTTAAATCCACCCCGTTTCCCACCCCTCCAACATGAATCTCTAAACTACCTCCTACTTTAATCCCCAGTGAATTCATCTTCTGCTCTTCTTTTCGCCTTAACTGCTCTTCTCCCTCTTTTTCTCATCTCCGCCCTTCACGGTCCCCAACCAACCTCCCGTTCCTCCCCCACCATGCCCTTTCTTCCCTTTCTCTGCGCCCTACCTGACCTCTGGCTCCCTTTTCCTTCGTTATTCACTGTCATTCGTCTCCTTAATCCTTTGAGCACCCGTCCAGTACTCCATCCCTCCGACCCCCCCACTTC
>JAXGGA010008793.1:0-54855 GCA_038373865.1 Uloborus plumipes
CTTTTTTACCTCCAGGGCTTTCCTGAATCTACGATATTATGTGACCCTTACAGATTCCTAATCAAGCGATTATACAACTAATTAAAGTTTATGCGCATTTTATTTCTGCAATAATATCCTCTATTCATGCAAAGTCATTGTAACATTTTAATGAGAATACTTTTTGCATTATGTGAACTGACACTACTGAAATAAATAAAAAGGGAATAGTGATAATAGAACATAATAATACGCATAATCTGACTTTTTTTAACGCGCTGTGAAGCGGCAATGATTTGCATAGATAGTGCATAAAATTAGATTCATGTAGCAAATGTCAAATGAGGTTAATAATCCTAATAGTTAGATACTTCAGCATTAACGGTGAACTCACATGCTTTTATTTCCCTCTATTCATCAAAATTCTTTCAAGTATTTTGCATTTTATTTTATGTAAAATAAAGGTTTAGTTTTATGTACGTTTTCCAGCGGGCGCTTGGTCGTCGTTGTTTTTCTCTTTTCCTCTCAGTCACCACATCTGGTTAAGTACGGTGGTGATTAGTGGGGTTTAAATAAATGAATAACTATGAACTAAATGCAAAAACTGGTTCCACTCATTTGCATAATTTGAGGCTTTTGATATTCAACCATCAGCTCCATATCATTTTCAATGGTATAAATTTACATTCAGAGTTCGGTTAAGCAATTTTCCTCATTAGTTTCTTTTATATTCACTGGAAAAAAAAACTGCATGTAGGCTCAAAACAAGGCTTTTATTTGTTATGATTGTATATATATATATATATATATATATATATATATATATATATATATATATATATATATATATATATACTTTCCAACCTCGAAAAACGCGCCAGGCAGCCATGAACGCTTCCATTTGAAAAAGGGGGTGATGAGTTAGGAGACGCACTTGGCGGTGCTTTCAGTTTTTACTTCCCGGTTGAAAGTCACTTTGCATTTCCCCCGTTTTGCGAAAATCAGGAGAGACCTCAGGCATGCGCAAATGCGAGAAAGGTAGTACGATAAAAGATTAGACAGTACATATATTTATATATATATTTTTTTCTTTTAAATAAGTGACTCAATTAAGCGCAACCCGGAGTATGTGTCACCTAACTAAAATATAGCAGAGGGTTTCTATGGTAATATCCTTAATTCCATATTTGTATTTCTCGATGTAAATAAAATTTCAACTTGTAAATAAAATAAAGTGAAGTAATATCAGTCAGTTAAAAAAACTCTGTATCTTAATTTCTTCCCACAGAACAATATTGATATTTCAAAAGTTTTCGAAGGGAGAATGAAGATATAAAATGTTGTCTTTTAAATTTTATTGACAGTTTCATAAAGTAAAATGTAATCGCCCTAACAATATATTTGCTGTGGATAGGCGGATTTTTCAAAAATACAAATGCAGATTTTTTGGCTATGAGAGGAGATCTCTGGTAACAAAACAACTAATCTATTCCTCCAGCTTCTGTTAAAAGATGTGTTCATAAGAAAATTCTAGATACTCGAAAACTATCAGCCCATTTACGCAAATGAAGCACTTTTACGTGCATATTTGTACTTTATCTTCGTAATTTTTAACTTTGGCTTTTAATTTTAATTCAAATGAATTATGAATTATAATATAAAAAATAAACTTTCTAAAAAACATTGTGCCTAAAAAATAATAATTTTGGCTTGCTGCGGATGTAACCGTACAGTCGCGTCCGCAAAAAAGTTCAGATATTTATTTTTCAAGCAGAAATATTATTTTTGAGAAAGTTGATGCTTTATGTCATGATACATAATGGTTCCTCACCAGGGAAACTACAAGAATAGTAAAAAGGAAAAAAACTGAAATTGACAACAATCGAACAAGTATATTAAGACATTTTGTGACGGAAAAGTTAAGTCTGGTCGAAATTTTAAGAAAAGTGCCAAGTTGACGAGATATTGAGCGACTTGGCGAGAGATTGAAATTATACCAATTTCTCACCGTCGATTTCGCCTTCTGCATATGTCAGAAAATCCATTACAAAGGTCGCGGAAGATGTTTTCCATTTCTCATCAAAATGTGATGACTTATCTAAAAATTTCGGCAGACTTACGACCTCATATTTCAATAATAGGACTCAAGAGCAAATATTTATGCATCCAAAAAACATGTTTGGCTATGCTCTTTCTATTGCAGTTTTACTTTATTATTTTTTTCCTTATTACACTATTGTATAGTTTCCGGGTTAAATTCAAATGTATGAAAGGTAAATGCCAAAGCTTAAAATTCTCAGAATAAAGAGTAAATATAAGCGGAAACATTTCACACCTTGCAAATGGACTAAGCATAGATAAATTTCTTTGGCGTTTTTCTGCACGGGTCCGAGGGTGGATACAAGAACGAGGCGATGGGGCCGATAGTCCCTCCTTTGAGGGACTCACAACTGGTAAATTTTCAATATTGAAGTTCGAAAACGCCATTTTTAGACTATCTCAAAAGCTATCAGAAGGGAGGTTTAGGGCTCTCCTCTGAATACGTTTCGCAATTTAAGTCCAAAACATATGAGGTCAACATTTTGTAAACCAAGACGTGTATTACAGGATACGTAATAAAATCAATCGCCCCTCCATTTAAATATTTCTGGATCCGCCCTTGCATGGGTCCAATTTTATGGTGTTGAGAAAACATAAGGTCCTAATAACTCGGAAAAGCTAAACTCCTTAAAGTGTCATTTGGGACACGTGTCGTCTGGTTATTGATGAAATTTGCAGTTCTGTGGCTAAAGCAGCTTACGTCTCATACTCACGGATGTTTTTCCCGATACCAGAGCTCGGATTGAAATGCATTTTACTCGCGTACTCAGCCATTAACCAATCATTCGGCGGGGAGGAACAAAAACCTAATAATAGGGACCGCGGCACCTCGTTACATGCTGCTCCAATTATTGCAGCTTTGTTTTAATTTGATTGCTGCATCTCACGCTCCACGGAGCACGCTGATTGGAGGAAACGAGGGGATGTGACGCGAAAATGAAGCATTCCCACACACGTGTGGGTTCGCTCGAGTCTTGGAAGAGTCCTGACAAGTCGAGTTCACCGAGTTCGAGTTCTTGAACTGTACTGGAAATGCATTGTACGATTTTAATTTACTGTGATAAAAAATATTTCAATCTAACATGATTAGTAAAGATAACGATTTTATTAAGTCGATGAAACCCCTGCAGCAGAAACGACATGACTCTGCGACGTAATTCGGTGATTTTTGAGAAAGTTTGCAAACTATCTCTTAATTGGTGGAATACAATGGAAGTACTTACCTAAGCTCGGGACAGGATTCCACCAGCAGCTTGACACAGTCAAGGCAGCCCTTGGCTGCCGCATAGTGAAGAGCGAGTGCCCCCGTGGCCGTCGTCTCCAGGGCAGGCATCTTGGCCTCCCGGAGTAGCCACTTCAGGACGCTACGGCGACCGTACCTGGAGAAAGAAAGATAGTGAAGGTCAGTTGGAAGTTGAAAGTCAACATGCAAAACATATTGAAACAAAGTATTGAAACTGTTGATTAAAAAATTGTAAAGGTGGGAACTTTCGACAAGAAATATTTAGTCTTACCTGTCTATCTCGAATTTCACGGGACAGCAGAAAAATTCGAGATACGGAACTTTCGATATACAGAGATTGTGGTAAAATTTACAAAAAAATAAGCAATTGAAACAAAGTTAAATACCTAATCGATTGTTTTGAATTGAAATTGTTGAATATTTTACTGTACGACATGTTGCGAGTCCACGTTTTACTAATTGTGATGACTATATTGCTAGCAAGTTAATGCATACCTTTAAGTACGAACATAGTCTTTGAATGATTGTACCAAAAGATGATTTTTGTCTCCAAGTTATACCATTGATAAAGGTGGTTGGAGATGAAATTCAAAAATGAGAGTTGTTAAAATTCCAGGTATAGAGGAAAAATCATTCGAGATAAACAAGAGAAAAAACATTAAAATTATGCTGTAAAAGCAGATAAATCGAAAAATTTCGACATAAGGAGGTTTTCGACATAAGCAGGTTCGAGATAAACAGGTTCGACTGTATTTCATTTTTCCCGTAATATGGTTACGCTGGTTATAGGCTCGTTAGCAAATATGCGCATACGCGAATTTCAATTTTCTGGTTAATTGTTTCATCCTTTATGCACTGACTTTACTTCAAAGTACCGTTTACAGTAATTTAGCATTATGGATCCAATATGGCTATAATCCTGCTGTTACTTGAAAGACCGTTCCTTGTACTTTACTGAGCGGCAGACAGACAGTTGGGGCCGTGGTAGCCCGATCAGTAAGGAGTCGGACTCGTGTCCGGAGAGACCCGGGTTCGATCCCAGCCGAACAAAGATCCACCGTCTTGATTAATGATGGCTGGGGGACGTTAAAAATGTCGTGGTCGCAAAGTCCTCCAAGTAAAACGATACCTCTGGGGCTGCTGGGCCAAGGGTTTGCTCGACCCTTGGTCTGGTTCAAAAAAGAACAGAGCGCTCTTCAGGGCCCTATCCAGGTTAAACCACGATTTGTGGTAAGTATGGGGGACCCTGGAGTGTGTGAAGACAGACAGTTGGTATCAGCTATTGAAAACAGTTTTCTTAGCGGTTAGTACCGGTTCTGGGGCCTAAGCCCTAGTGATTGTCAAAAAAAAAAAAAAAACCTGTTCATATGCTATTAGGTGAATTTTCAATTGAGATAAACAACAACGAAAAAAAAAGGAAAAAGTTCATTTACAAATTCTTTCTGGGCATAAAGGGTTAAAAACTAAAAATAGGAAATTCCAACAGGACAGACTCATTTCATTTTTCTCCTTTGATATGTTTGAGATGGTTGTAGAATTCAATCAAATTTGATGAAAATTTTCAACTTAATTTTAAATAGCGATAAGAAAAGATAAAGCATGAGCTAAAAATTTTCATATAGTCCAGTTAATTAAAAAGTTTTTGATTTTCTTATTCTTGCTTTTCTGTCAAATTATGGTAGAAACGTTCAATTATTAATAAGTGCAAGCAACTTATTTTCCAATATATATTACACATATTAGGTAATTGTTTCGGAAATTTAAGAATTGCGGACTGTAGTTTAAATTATTTTTTTAACCAGCAAATAAACATTGAATGAAAATGTTTTTCTTTTAAATACCCTTGCTATGTACAGAAAGGTAGACTACATCAAATAGAAATCGTTAATTTGACTGTGGCAATTATCATAATATGAAACAGTTGGCAAGTTTTCAAAGTTTTTCTTCAAACTAGTAAGAAGAAAGCTCTAATTTACTTATCAAACTTTGCATAAACCAATGTTGATGAAATTTAAAATAAAATGTTTGATTTTCAAACCAAATGAGTCGTTAAACACAAATAAAAGTTTCCTTAACCCATTAATGCCTGACATTTTTTTTCCCAAAGATATTTTGTGTACTGGTTACAAACAGTGTTTAATGGGCAGGAAAAATAATTAAAAAAATGTTATGTAAAAAATCATGTTTTTATTAAAGAAAGAAAAATCTTCCCTTAAAAGTTCCGATAGACCCCAGAGGGTACATACTTATTTTACTAAATATTTTTTCTGCCTACGATATAATATTTAAAAAGACATTTTATAAGGAGAAATAAAATCAGCAATTAACATAAACTGGGAAGCTGGGAATAGCTTTGAAAACTTACCTTTTTTTCTTGAGATTGTGAACGATGTCATTTTTGAGAAAGATCATATTAAAACTGCTACAGAACGAACTTTATAATGGTTATGTGATGCAATCTGTTAATAACGAATTGAAACAATAGCAAGGTACTCATTGAACACTATTATTTGGTTGAAATGTTCATTTTGGGGAAATTCAGACCCTTTTTTGGACCGTCCCTAAAAAGGGACGCTAGGCATTAATGGGTTAAATAAATAAATAAAAATAAATAAACAAATAAAAAAATACCAACGATCTCCAAATAATTATTGAATTGAGTCATTAAACAATAAAATATTCCGCCAAATAAACACATCGCCTTGGAACAAAATGTTTCATTTAAACGTCAAGTTAAAAAATATGATAGGTAAAATTAGCAACAGAAATTTTAGCAATAGGAAATTCTTCAATTTTGCATGATCCACGTTGTGATTAGTCCCCTGTCCCCTTTAATGTTCATTTCACGCATTAGGTTAAACCCCACAATAGCTTGCACGGCTAGCAGCAAATATTAATGCCTATCTCTTGAAGCGTTCATAAGCATTTAACGGAAATACTCATTTACAATATATTGGTTTGTGAAGCTGATTACTATGCAAATGAATTGCCATTTTTGAAAATACGTACTAAAATATTGTTGTTTGCTTGTGTATTTCCTTACGTATGAACCTAATTTCATTTTCTCTTTCCATTTACTACCCGAAAACGTTTAAAAACACGAGAAACAAGGAAAAATGGGATGTTGGGCAGATTTGAATATCAATTTTCGGAGCATTAACCCATTTTTTATCTATTCATGAAACTCTTTATCTTTGATTTGAATGTCTTCCTTATTTTGTTGGTAGCTTCCGAAGCTGAGAACCGAGAGACAGTTTTATGTGCAATGTTCAGATAGTGCTGAATAACAACCAGTAATATTATTTAAACCAATTTGCTCGCCTTATGCTCAAAGGAAATATTCTCGAGGAAGAGAAAACAAATAGGTGAGCTTTCAGAAGGTGAATGTTTTTGACTCGCGATTTATGCTTTAGATTCGTAATTGTTGTTTGTAAGAAAAAAAAAAAGACAAAATCATTAAATTCAAAATAGTAAAACACATTTCAAGTACTAACCCCTTGTGGTGCTCCCATTTAAAGAAACGGTAAGGACTTGTTTTTCCAGAACGAAATTTGAAACAGGATTCTAATTTTCAGTAAACTCCTGATTATCCGCTGAATAGGGTGGCACTCTAACCCCGGATAAACGAATACCGCGGATAATGCGAAAATAGGTAAAACACGATACTAGTATAAATAGAAATAAAAAAATCAATACCACTACACATACATTTAACCCATTAATGCCTAGCGTCCCTTTTTAGGGACGGTGCAAAAAAGGGTCCGAATTTCCTCAAAATGAGCATTTCAACCCAATAATAGTGTTCAATTAGTACCTTGGTATTGTTTCAATTCGTTATTAACAGGTTGCAGCACATAACCACTGTAAAGTGTGTTCTGTAGCAGTTTCAATGTGATCTTTTTCAAAAATGACATCGTTCACAATCTCAAGAAAAAAAGCAAAGTTTTCAAAGCTATTCCCAGCTTCCCAGTTTATGTTAATTGCTGATTTTATTGCTTCTTATAAAATGTCTTTTTAAATATTATATCGTAGGCAGAAGAAAATTTCAGTAAAAAAACTATGTACCCTCTGGGGTCTATCGTAACTTTTAAGGGATGATTTTTCCTCCCTTAATAAAAAATTATTTTTGATTATTTTCCCTGTCCATTAAACACTGTTTGTAACCAGTATATACAAAATATCTTTGGGAAAAAAAATGTCAGGCATTAATGAGTTAAATTACAGCTAAAAATAAAACATTGAATTTAAAAAATATGTTTAAAAGCTAAAAACTCGTAACGCACTCGCATTTTTCTGCGTTCAGTATATTGTCACCGTAAAAAAAAAAAAAAAAAAAAAAAAAAAAAAAAAAAAAAAATGGTGAAAGACCCGCGGATAATCCGCCCCCAGATAGTCGGTTTGGTTGGTTTAGGTTTACTGGCACAATTGCTGTGCCTTCATAGGCTATGCTACGCCAAACGATGATAACTCATAAAGCATATAGAAATTTAAAACATTTTTAAAAGACACATAAATGATGAAAATCTTAGCAAAACAAGAGAAAAAAAGGTCAGACAATTTTAAGTAAAATTAGAAATACATAACAAAACAAAGACAAGACACAAAAGATAAAGATAAAAGCACTAAATAAGAGATATAAAACCAATTTCATGTAAAAAGGGAAGCAAGCTAGGATGGGGTGTATCCCCAAGTAATTCCGTCAAAGATGGATAAAATTCGGGATAAAATCCCAGATAAGCGAGAGTTTACTACATATTGAGAGCGCTGAATCCAATTTTGGGGGAATATTTCTTACTGTTTTTGAGACACTCGTTTTTGAAATCCAGCATATAACAACACATTTCAATGGCATTAGTGTCTGTTTAAGAACTCAGAAGAATAGATGCTTACATTCATGTATGTTCATTCGAAGTAATACTTGCTAAATTCATACGTTTTTGTCCCCTATGAAATACATTAAATGCAGAGTTTGACGGCTCTTCCAAATTTAAAGAATTTTGATATTTTTCTTAGAGTCAAGTACTCAAAATCTGAAGGAAAACACTGTATAGTGAAATATAGTGCACGCAATAACTTCAATAAAAACAAATAATGCAGATGATACAATTCTTCAAGAATAATAATTTCATTTTTCAAATGACTTTGAAATAAATAAATAAGAAATGAAAATAATTTTTTTGGAGTAGTTTTGTAAAATTTCGAGCGGGCTTGAACCCTAAAAAACCACCCCTTAGATACAGCCCTGTTCCACGAACACTTCCGCCTCAGAACCAAATTGTGTATTCTTGTCTATTTACAATGGGCAAATGTTTAAATTTGGGAGCTTATGACTATTCATTCAAAGTAACAACAGGCTTTATTTGGACCAAAATAATCTGACCGCAAACATTTTTGATTGAAAAAAAATAGTACAAACGGTTGTAAATAACCAAATTGTACAAGGTTTGTTTCAAATTTCGAAATATCACACAGATGTTAAGGAAAATGCTTGTACTTAACGTCTGCAATAAAACATGAAACCATTTTTATTATTTCAGTTCTGTGCGCAATGAATTACATAAAAAGTTTGTAAAAAGTTCTCTAAAATTTCGCAAGATGATAGTTTAAATTTGAAACACGGAAGCAATTCGTAGCTTTTCAAGTGAAAGTTATAAATACTTCACTTCTGTCGAGCTGTAAATTAAGTTCCTTTGTTAGCTAAGTCTAAGATTACAAAGCAAAATTAAGATGTAATGCAAGATATGGTAAAATGAAAATCGTAATTTATTCATGAACAAAAGCATCAGTAAATGCGTAGTGTAGAAATTTGAAGGAAACTTATTTTGAAAAGAACAAGGACATTATGCAAACTTCTATAATTGCTTCCCATTTAATGACAAAAAGTATTTTTTAGCAAAATAATATCAGCATGTAAGAAAACGTATCAAGTTACAACGCAGGAATGAAAACAAATGATATCAGTTTTCAGAAAAAAATTGTAGACTGACACTAAAACTCAACCAGGATATTCAGAAAAAGCTGATATAGATTTGTTGTGAGCTTAAATAGAAAGAGGTGATAAGACCATCGAATTGATTAAACTTGGTATAAAAATATATTTGGATAAGAGGAGGATATTATGGAGTTCAGTTTTTGGTCTCCTTATCTTAAGAAAGATGTCTGTTGGAAAGGATTCAAAGGAGGTGGGTGTGGGTGGTTAGTAAATTGGCTTTTGAATTGAGATAATGATTTCAGGCTTGGAATGTCTTGTAAGAGGGGACATAATTCAGCTATTTAAACTTATCAAAATGAAAGAAGTTACTGTGTTAAAGTTTTGCACATAAAAAAGGACAAGAGGACATTGTTTTAAGCTGTTCAAATCTCAGGCTAGCCTGAAAATCAGAAAAAATTACTATTTTAGCAGGATAGTGGGAACTTGGAACAGTTTACCGGAAGAGGCTGTTAGCAGTAAGGGAGTTGATAGATTGAATAGGCTATTGATCTTCATTGGGATCAAAATTTGACTAGGATCAGCCTATCTGGACACAAAGCTTTTTGATGATATTATATTTGTACTTGTATTCGGATTTTGCAATTTCTGCTGTACAACGCTGCTTTTCTTACACTTTGTTTTCAGTACAAAGGTTGTTATTTATCCAGGATGGCCCGGATGGGAGGTCACGGGAGGTCACTGTGACCTCCCAATAATTACCGTATTCGGCACATTTTGTTGACGATTCGGCTATTTGAAGATAACATTGCAACATTGAGATCATTTGTTCTTTTCAGTTTTTAGAATTGTTTTTTAAAAGATTCCTAATGTTTTTTCTCGCTAAATGTTACGCATGTAATACATGTGTGCACGCTTGTATTTTATCATTCGGTAAAATTGGAAGTTCATTCGGTAAATTGATAATTTTCTCTCTCCCAAAACTTTTAGTTCGGGGCGGCCCTGTGTTTATCAATCAGATTCGCTCACTTTTTTTCGAACTCCTAGTGTTTTCATAAAACAAACAAACAGTAAACACTACCAGTGAATAACCAATTAAAATCTCTCCAAATCCGCGTGAGAAAATTGGAGAGAAAAATCTGCTTCCAAAAAATGTTCGATTCCGACATGCGAACATTCCCGATTCCCCTCGACGCCTGAGCGATCAGCAGCCTCCTATCAGCGCCTCTCATCGCCCCGAAAAGCATGTCAGCCCCGGAGGATTGCGCAGGAGAGCAGCCGAGTTATTAGCTGATGATTATTATCCCGTAATCAGCACGAAAAACACAATAGTTCGCTGTCTTGGAAGGATTTCCATTTTATGACTTTTTTTTTTCTTTTCTAGGAACTGTTCCCAGAAGGATCTGGAACAAACAGCACCTACTCAAGAATGTGCCGATTGAGTATGAAATATTGTTTAAGGGCTTGGTGTTAAAGCCAGCTCAGTGGAGTTTAATTTTTAGAGTAGAAAAAAAAAACAAAAAAAAAAAAAATAACACATTAATTTTCCCAAAATATTTTTTTTTTCGTTTGTAAAACACTTTTTGCACGACTTCATTTTTTTTATATTTTTATAATTCACTAGTTTAATACCCGGCGTTGCCCGGTATTGCATTATGTTTTCCTTATTTCATGGTAAAATGAAATAAGTGAGCCTTAAATTAATAATTCATTGTTAATCGTAATCTTTATTGGACAATATTCATATTTAAATGTGCTAAATTTTATTAATTTGTTTGCTAAAAGGCTTATCTCTATTACTCTATCTTTCGAAATGGAAAGAAAATGGTCATTTTGAGACAAAAATTTTGAATTTTGAACTTTTTGAATTTTTTAAAAATGTGAATTCTAGTGCATCGAGGAACTTCTGTGCCAAGTTTGATGAAACTCCGACGAAAACTGGATTTGTATAAGGAACAAACATACAAACAAATAAACAAACAAACATACAAAAAATATAGATACATACAGCCATTTTTATATGTATAGATTGATCTAAGAAGCCTAAAATCAGGGTTAGAATTTTATTTGTCTATATTTGAGCTAAAATGGCAACGATTTAAATATCAGATTCAAAATTGATTGATCAGAAAAGCCTCAAAACAGTTGAAGTTTATTTTCCACATTTGAGTGGAAACGATGTCAAATTCAAATGTAGTATTTAAAATTGACTTTCCCTTACTTAAAATGCTTATAACTTTGTTCCGGGTTTTTTTAAAGAGATTAGTTCTTTCATACCGTAGGCAGAAAATCGAAGGTAGAAAGTTTCATAAATATTAAAATTGAATGAAATCGACTTTATATGAAGAGTACAGACATTTAAGGCAGACAAACTGTATTTATTTGACTGAAAGAACGGAACATACCTTGTGCTATTCTGATAGTTTTACTGATAAGAAATTGACGTAAACATACAAATTATATATGAATAATCTTAACTACAGTTTTAAAAAACTAAAAAATACGCTTTTAGAGTAAATCAAATTAAAAAGAAGATCTTCAAAACTGTTGAATATCCACGAATTTTACATGCACTTATAATAAATACATCAACATGCAATACAGTTTAGCCTTTAGTATTAATAATGATAGTAAATATATTACTTTTATGTTTGTAAAGAACGTGAATTCTATCTTTATTCAGTTACATACATAAAAACAAACAAATACACAAGTGAAACTAATAATTAAATAAAAATTATAGTTTAAAAAAATAAAAAATACGCATTCAGAGGGCAATAGAGTATTTCATGATACTCTAAATTATTTCCCTCTGATTTTTAAAACTATTGAATGTCCGCTAAGTTTACATGCACTTCTAATACATCAACATGTAATATAGTTTAGCCTTTAGTTTTAATATTAGTATTAAATATATTATTTTTATGTTTGCAAAGAACACAAACAACTGAAACACTTATAATACATCAACATGTAATATTATTTAGCCTTTAGTATTAATAATAGTATTAAATATGTTACTTTTGTATTTTAAAGAACGAGTATTTTATTTTTTATTCAGAGTTACATAGATGTAAACAAACAAACCCACATGTGTAACTAATAAAAGCGTATTAAACAAATGAAGGGCCAGGGGGGAAAAAAGATGAAAGTGGCCGAAAAGCGATTTCGAGAAAACGAAGAACAAAGTTTGATTTCTCGTAGCTCCTTATGTAGTTAATAGTTTTCATTCACATTTCGGTCGATTCTCATCTTTCCCCCCCCCCCCCTTGTTGTTCTACCAGATGATACTAGTCCTTCATAGCCCCTAGATAGCGCTAATATCTCAAAATTGACGAAAAAGTGACTTTCATCTTTTTCCCCCCTAGCCCTTCAAATTGTATCGCAGAGTTCAAAATTTAGGCATCGACAAAGAAGAGATTTGAAAGAAAAAAAAAATCAAATACGAACGATATCAACAAATGTTTAGGGTAAAATATAAATAAAGCAGTAAACATAAAAGTTCAACAATCGAAATGAAACGAAAAGCTACATCATGACAACGCACTGAACTTCCAAAAAAAAAAAAAAGAACACTTCCATTTCTTACACTTATCAAAAGTTACGGATTCCGATTTCGTTTGTCCCGTGTTCTCTGTCCATGACGAATGCCCAGATTAACACCAGATTAAGGGAGGTGAGGTCTCTTTCAGGGAGAGACACTCTCTATTTCGATCCAGTGCGGACAGAGAAAAGGGAGTCACTCGGACGTGTCCAATGTCACTGGACATTGGCGAAAGAGAAAGAATTTGAAAAGAGTAGGGAAAAGTTTCGTGATGCCGAATGGATGACGGAAAAAGCACATTATGTCTTGTAACCTTCGCTGAATTGCCTTAATAGGTTGGTTAATGGCTCATTTGAAATCGGTTGAGGATCTAAAATGTTTGGCTTGACTCGTCGGCCACATGAGGTGTGGGTGGCAATCAGGGCCGTATTTCAGGGGTGGGTTTTTAGGGTTTAAATCCCCTCCGAAAATTTTCAAAACTATTACAAAAATGTATTTCATAGTTTCTCACTGAAAAAATTTTTTTTGCTATTTTATTTTTAGTATCTTCTTTACTTTGAAACTGCATTTGAAAAATAAAATATTGAATAATTGTACAAATTAAGTGTTTTTTCTGCAGTATTTACTTTTATTGTATTGCAAACGTAATTTCTTAACAATACACCTTTTCCTTCTAATTTTCAATACCACTGAAAACAACACCAAAATTCTTCAAATTTGTAAGTACCAAACTCTATATTTAACACATCTTATCCCAAGTAGCACACTTCGTTTTTTAAAGGTTGTAAAATGGTTATTAACGTTGTGACAACGGATTAAAAACGTTTATAAAACGTTTAAACGTTTTTTGTGCTACCTGGGATGTGTCCATAAGATAGAAATTTCAAAAGTATTCCTTCGAAAGTGCATATATGAGAAAGCTCATCTATCCAGTTTTTTTTCTTCATTGAAAAAATAAGTCATATATATTTCATATGTTAATATCCTTTTAACAGCTATTGCAGCATAAATCTACAGAAAATAGAACATGAAATCAAATTTTATTGAATTTATAGATTTCACGAGATATAATAGGTTTGGTGAAACTCTCCCCGAAAATTAGGTCTGGTTACGGCCCTAGTTGCAATTACATGGTGGTCTGATAGTTCGAAGTCAAACCTCGTTAACACGAACGATAACATGACATTTTAATCTTTTATAACAGTTGAAAACTTTGCGGTAGTAAGAGCTAATTACTTCCAATATGATACATTTGACTTCTATTTATTAGATCCATAAAAAATGTCCATTAATTAAATGTTTTAACTCTTTTATCTTCAATTTACAAAACTAGTTTTCACAGAATTATTTCCTCCTCAAAATCAAAACATTTATTACTTTGCATAGTTAAGTTTTAGACGTTAAGTTTTGGGAAAAGAGTGTCCTGTTTCATTTTCTTTTACAGAGAACTTTAATTGAAAATTAGAAAAAAATCACACATTAGTACACTTTTCTGAAAAGCGAATATTTGCTTTTTATTGGAATGTGC
Organism: Uloborus plumipes; assembly: GCA_038373865.1. Taxonomy (NCBI): domain Eukaryota; kingdom Metazoa; phylum Arthropoda; class Arachnida; order Araneae; family Uloboridae; genus Uloborus; species Uloborus plumipes. The sequence goes on from JAXGGA010008793.1 coordinate 14,324, forward strand.
CGGGCGTAACGTACATGAACGAAATCGAAACTGAAAACAAAAGTCAGGACAGTTGGTTCCAAAACCATCAATTTGCTTTATTTAAGATCCAAAATTAAAAAAACTTATTCGTTTGCTAAAGTTAAACTTCCTAGTAAACAGGTTTTGGTAAAATTGGACTATTTCATTTCTTTTGTAACTAAATTTTATTGAAAAGTTGGAAAAATCACACATGAGCAAGCTTCTCCAGACAACAAAAAATTCTTTCTTAAGCAGATGATCCGTACGTAAGCTACTTGACCAAAATCAAAACGGAAACTAAAAGTTGAAGCTATCGGCTTTAAAGTTATAGATTTATTTATTTAAAAAAATCGATCCAAAGTTTAAAAACTTGTTAATTTGCTGCAGTTAAACTAGATATTTAACACGTTTTGGTTAAACTGTCTCATTTCATTTTTTTTTTTTTCTATATTTTATTGAAAAGTTGGAAAATTCACGCATGGGTAATCTTTTCCTTACAACATTTTTTTTTAAAAAGTTGAATGTTCTGTACGTAACCTACATAACAAAAATCGAAGCTGAAAACTAAAGTCGGGAAATCGGTTCTAAAATTATCAATTGATTTGTTTAAGCAAACAGATCCAAAAATTTTAAAACTTATTCCTTTGTTATAATTAAATTATATGGAAAACAGGCTTTGACAAAATTCTGTCCTAATTCTTTTTTTTTAATAACGAAATTTTATTGAAAAGTTGGACAAATCACACTTGAACAAGCAGCTCCGGACAACAAAATGTCTTTCTTAATTGGATGTTTCCTACGTAACCTACATGACCGAAATCGAAACCGAAAACAAAAGTTGGGACAATTGACTCTTTTTTATACATATTTTTATTATTTTTTGCTTATGCCATCACAATTTTTCGTTAAAACCCTACAATACACCAGTTTTACTGACCTCCGACATCCGGGCCGGATTGTGACGCAATGACCGGAAGTGCGTCATCCGACGGTGTCATGCTTAGAATAAAATTCGGGCGGGGCGACGGAAGCTTTTTGTGCCAATTTGTTCCATCGAATCCACTGGTTGGGAAAACATCCCTGGGCACGCAATGGTGTGCAAAGTCAAATTCATCCAACCCAATTTCTCTCCTCTCTGAGTTGTGTCTCGTTTTTATTTCGTCTGATGCAAAATGGCACGCACGAGCAAAACGACGAATTTTCCTGGTGACGATCGCTCGTGCATCTTAGCAGCGTCGACCTTGATCGACAGGCCGTCAGTCGAATCGATGACAGACACACGAACGCAGCCGATTAAAACAAATGTCGACCTTAGCTAAAGAGAACGTTAGCTATAAAAATGAAGCATGCAGTTTAAGGGTGAATATCAGGAAAAGTGCCAATTTGACCATGGAAATTTTCAATTTTTGAAGATACTCAGAAAATTAAATTAATAGGGTATTTCAAACACACATTAGTAGTAATATTTTTTTTAAATTAGGGGCATGGTCAAGGTGAACATTTACCCCCCTTTTAGGGGGGTTGTCTTTGAGCGTTATCGACATGATGAGAATGCTACCGAACTGACAAATATTTCAGATTTTACACTTAGTGTATAAAAGTAATCACTTTCACTACCTTTTATGTTCAAAAAAAAAAATGTATTACTTAGAATATAATAATATTTTCCGAACCTGAACGCTTTTTTAATAAATAAAATTAGAGACTAATTAAAAATTAGTTAAAGTCTAAATAAGTGCGACAAAGTTTGTTTCAAACAGATCAATAGGTTAATAGTTAAAAAATCAAATTGAAATAAAATTCTTAACACAATCTTAAAAAACGAAATTAATGCAGGACAGACAGAGTTTGGCGGGGGAGGGTGATTTTCACTAAAATGTTCGTAAGTTTTCCATTTTAAAACAAAATTATATTTTTGGGTGCAGTAGTTACGAACGAATGTCGGAATATTGATGTAAAAGAAAAGGGGGTTAAAAGGCAATAATTTTGTTTGAAAACTCAAATTTTGTGGAAAAATTCATGTTTTTGAAGCATTTAAAAAACAATGAATAAACTGCTAAAATGGGAAAATTTAGCAGGAAAAACGATGCACTTGAATCTATCTGTGTAGTTCAAAACTCAACAAACTCATAACAAGAAGAAAAAATTGCGAAAAAACATCGGTAACGCACGCATCAGTTTCGTAACAGATACCTTCTATTTCCGCGCTGCCGACATGACCGCTGCCGACATGACAAATTTCCCGCTATATGATAGCTGAACATCCCTAATTAAAGATTCGAAAATAAAAACACCTTATTATGTCCATGACAATGGGTTTCTTTTCCATTATGCTAAAATAAATTGAAAAATTACTTTATTTTGTGTCTTAATTTCCGCTGCCGACATGACACTTCATTTGGTAGAAACAGAAAAGTCAAGATTGAAAAAATCTTACCTGTAATTTAATGCAGCCGAAGTGAAAATTTTCTATCGGAACTGAAACATCACATATTAGAGCTTCACCCAGCGTAATTTTTTGGCGCCAAAAAATGTTTTGTCTAGATTTTATCATTCCGAAAGTTGGCTCACTCCTCATGTTATGAAAACATGTGACAAGCAGAAATTGCTTTTTTTTATCGATATAAATTCATTTTATATAAAAAACAAGAGTTAATCGTCATAGATGAACATAAAACACGTTATTTCCTTTTGTATTTGTTTTTGCTGCGATGTTTTATAATCCACAGGATTTTTTTGAACTTTGCGATTCGAATGTGTGACGTGCTGCCGACATGACATTGAGGCAATAAAAAGAATTTTATTGTCACAAATTAAAGTAAAACCTGAAAATTTTGTCATGGATTGTATGTGCGACGCAGTCTACTGTATAGAAAAAGAAAAAATTTTGGTTTTTATTTGGAAGTGCTTGAGAAATTCATTTGTGACTTAAATTAGCACTTTTCCTGATATTCACCCTTAAACAAAAAGAGAACTAAAGATCATACACGTAATAAAATCACAAGAAAGTTAGAACTGCTTTAAACGCGTTTCGCAAAATGGTTTACTACACTGCAAAAAATTAACTGTTGTTTTTACAGTATAATACTGGCAGCTGAGGTTTCAATTTAAAACTGTAAAATGCACAGTAATAAACTGTAAAACTAGCAATTTTACAGTTTCTTACTCTGTAAAGTTAGTATTTAGCTGTATTATACTGTAAAAACAACAATGGCAGCAGAGGTTCCAGTTTAAAACTGTAAAATGCACGGTAATAAACTGCAAAATCAGCAATTTTACAGTTTATTACTGTAAAATTAGCAATTTTTACAGTTAATTACGATAAAATTAGCTGCATTACTCTGTGAAAACAACATTCATTTTTTACCGTGTAATAATGTGTTGAATACGCTCTAATAATAAGCAAATTCGTTAGAATATGGCTTCAAACGACAGATATCACAAAAAAATTCTTAACAGCAATTGTTCTTTAAATTATGTATTTTTTCTAACTATTTACAAAATTCACAACAGCATTCTTGGTAGGAGAAAAACATTCCATGTACATTTTATTAAAAACGGTAAAGTGTAAACACTTAAAATAAACTGATTGAGCAAAAAAAAAAAAAAAAATGAAACGCAAAAAATTTAACAATTTTCATTAAACATAATTCTCAATATAAATACCAAGTCGCAGGATTCAGTTTGTAAAAACGTCATCAGTTTTGCCTCTGCGAAAAAGGAAAAGTAATTCATTTATGTTACATAGCTTTCTGAAAGAAATATCTTTTAAAGTCGAAAGATCATTAGTTTCACTATAAATATCATCATAAAATGGATTAGGAGAAGAAAAAAACTGGATATGTGTTTAGTGTTTTCTCACAGGAAAATATATCGTAGATATGAGTCATTCCACGTCAACTGGACCAATTTTTCAAGTCGTTCCCACTCGACCATCTCCGATTTGGATTTGATTTTACCGAGGTGTAGACATGTCTATGAAACTAACCTGTGCAAATTTTTAGCTTCCAAGATCTAAATCTGGAGGAGCTAGGATCCGGCAAAAAATGTGGTCTAAAATGGCGGATGAGCTTCGTGAAGCGAGTTGCAATGTTTAGGTCAAGGTTGCAGAAAATTTTATCACAGTGGAAGCCTAATTTTTTTTGGAGCTTAAAGTACTTTTGGTTGTCAACACTCTCCAGTATATTTTTTGAGATTGCGCTTATTAGATTTTGTGTAGCACGCGCCTAAACTTGCGAAAAAACGCGGTGGGCAATTTTTTTCCTGGATTTCAGGTTGTCATAAATTTTTAACCAAAAAACTTCAAAGGTTTATACTTCGTAGTTTTATTGTCCAAATACTTGTTTTTAATGTTTTACAGCTGCAGAGCTTAAATATTGTATTTGTAAAAGATATTGGCACCCTAAGTGTCGATGAAAACGCTTCTTTTGAAAAATCGCCTGTTTTCAACTCACTATATCTCAGGTTTGTCACCTAAGACCATTTTTTCTTTGGCACCATTAGAAAGAACAGATTTTTTCCTATCGAAATGAGTTTTTTTTTCGATGGTGTTCTTTCGAATAAGGATGAAAAAATTAGCTTGAAATACTGTCTGTTATGAAGAATTGGCACAATTAGGTTAAGACTGCAGAATATTTTATTATAATAGAAGTTCGAATTTTTAACAACTTAAAGTACATTTAGTTGTTAATAGATTCTAATAATTATGTGATTTCAAGCTCATTAGCTTTTGTGTAGCATACATGAAAATTATTGGCAATTCCTGTTTGAAAAATAGCTTGATTTCAATGAACTGTAACTCAGGTTTGTCATCTTCCATCATCTTTTCGTTAGCACTACTATAAATAACAGATTTTTTCCTATCAGGGTATTTATATAAACAACTAAATATACTTTGAGTTGTTAAAAATTCGAACTTCTAATATAATAAAATTTTCTGCAGCCTTATCCTAATTATGCCAATTCTTCATAACTGACAATACTTCGAGTTTTTTTTCTTCCTTATTCGAAAGAACACCATCGAAAAAAAAACTCATTTCAATAGGAAAAAATCTGTTCTTTCTAATGGTGCCAACGAAAAAACAGTGGAAGGTGACAAACTTGAGATACAGTGAGTTGAAAACAGGCGATTTTTCATTAAAATGATTTTGATAGACACTTTTGACAGCAATATCTTTTACAAAATCAATATTTAAGCTCTGCAGCTGTAAAACATTAAAACCAAGTATTTGGACAATAGAACTACGAAATATGAACCTTTGAATTTGTTTGGTTAAAAATTTATGAATCCAGGAAAAAGATTGCCCACCGCGTTTTTTCGCAAGTTAACATGCGTGCTACACAAAATTTAATAAGCTCAATCTCACAAAAAATACTGGAGAGTATTGACAACTAAAAGTACTTTAAACTCCAAAAATATTAGGCCCCCAGTGTGATAAAATTTTCTGCAGTCTTAGCCTAATTATGCCAATTCTTCATAACAGACAGTATTTCAAGCTAATTTTTTCATCCTTATTCGAAAGAACACCATCGAAAAAAAAACTCATTTCGATAGGAAAAAATCTGTTCTTTCTAATGGTGCCAAAGAAAAAATGGTCTTAGGTGACAAACCTGAGATATAGTGAGTTGAAAACAGGCGATTTTTCAAAAGAAGCGTTTTCATCGACACTTAGGGTGCCAATATCTTTTACAAATACAATATTTAAGCTCTGCAGCTGTAAAACATTAAAAACAAGTATTTGGACAATAAAACTACGAAGTATAAACCTTTGAAGTTTTTTGGTTAAAAATTTATGACAACCTGAAATCCAGGAAAAAAATTGCCCACCGCGTTTTTTCGCAAGTTTAGGCACGTGCTACACAAAATCTAATAAGCGCAATCTCAAAAAATATACTGGAGAGTGTTGACAACCAAAAGTACTTTAAGCTCCAAAAAAAATTAGGCTTCCACTGTGATAAAATTTTCTGCAACCTTGACCTAAACATTGCAACTTGTTTCACGAAGTTCATCCGCCATTTTGGGCCACATTTTTTGCGGGATCCTAGCTCCTCCAGATTTGGATCTTGGAAGCTAAAAATTTGCACAGGTTAGTTTCATAGGCATGTCTATACCTCTGTAAAATTTGATCCAAATCGGAGATGGTCGGGTGGGGACCACTAGTCCACTTGACATGGAATGACTCATATACAAAGATAAAAAACTTAATGATGCATTCTTCATGAATTTAAAAGAAAGACACTATAGGGTTCTTCACAACTGATTCGCGAAACACTATCTTAGTTTTCATTTAGTTGTTATAATGACATTTGAATCAAACAAAAGTAATGAAGAAATATCGGTAGAGGTAATACTCAAAAAATTAGATTATCTCTACTAATAATAAAGCTGAAGGTGGGTCTGTCTTTCTTTCTTTCTTTCTTTCTGTCTGTCTTTCTGTCTGTTACGCGCGTAGCGCCAAAACCATTCGGTCGATTTTCATGCCACTTGGCACAAAATTAGTTTGTAGCATGTAGTTTTGCACCTCGAAGCGATTTTTCGAAAATTCCATTTCGTTCTTTTTCTATTCGAATTCTTAGCGGAAATTCGATAAAATAGGGAAGAAATATTTCATACACATTTTCAAGTCTTATGTCATTCGAAAGCTTGAAATTTTCTGCATAAAATGAAGTTTTTTCGAAGTTTCTACGATCATCAGGAGAGCTGTAATAATTGTTTTTAGAATCCCGGAATTCAAGGCTTACCTTCAGTAAAGCAAGCCAAACGATTCTAAAATGGTTGAGCTCGAGAATAAAATTTGTTTGAAAAGAGAGATGAAATGAATTATTTTATCAACGGAAATCAACTTTTCATGTTGTTACCATGGTTACGTGTTCATACTTATTTTTGTTTCGTTCTTTTTCCAGCGTTGCCAGACGTAGTATTTTTGATACTACGGTAGTATTTTTTCGGCCCAAATAAGGAGCGTAGTATTTTTCTGGCAACCCTGTTTCCAATATACTAATGACTTAATTAAAAGATTTGGCGGATTTTTTTTTTTTTTCATTTTCATAGATTTCGCATTTCAGCAATATTGATTTTGGCAACGTTTGGAAACAGTAGTATTTTGTAGTATATTTTTTTAGAGGAGGCGTAGTATTTTTCTGTTTCAATTCTTTGGCAACCCTGTCTTTTTCCCGGTGAAAATGTGCTTTGGGACAATGCTTGGCGCGTTTTCAAAAAGTCACCAACTGGCGCGTTTTTGCGTGTCTCGCGGAGTTGAAAGCTCCGAGAGAAACTACGCAAAATAGTCAGGGTTACCACGCTTGGCGCGCCTATCGCCCATTTAGCGAGAAAAGGGTACCTAATGCACAGATTAACCAAATATCGTATCAATTGCGATATTGCATCGTTCTTTTTAAAGTGTTTCATTTCGGAAAATGTATTGTTTTGTTTTTAAAGCTAGGAAAGAAAACTTTCTTCTTCTTTTAAACTTTGGTAAGATTTCTGTTGGTTTCTGTGAGCAACAAAATTGTTCTTATTTTCTCTTTTGGCTTATTTTTGTGCACCTCTCCTTGGGGTTGCATTCGAATGTCCCCAAGGGGGTGTTTTACCCCTTTTATGGGGTAAATCAGTGTTTTCAATGCAGACAAAAGTGATATGAATTGGCGCGACCACTTGGCGATATATCGCCAAGCTTTTGGTCGCCAAGTGTTTGACGCCAATTTGGCGAAAAAAATTTTTTTTTGGTTCAATTTGGCGCTATTGGCGATATTTTGCGAAAAATCCACTGAATGATGTTAAAATCGGCGATATTTAGGAGATTAATCATTGTAAAACTTTTTTTGCATTGTTTCGTAGCAAACTAGGGATACAAATGTTTGAATTGTTATCTTGCTCACTCCAAGCACTATTTTAGCACTTAAGGCATCTACTAAGCAATTTACGCGTAAAATTAAGTAGTGTGGGGTCCATATCAGATTTTTTCATCATACTTTGAAGGAATTATAGTTGAATTATAACTAAAAAGATCATTTCTTCTGCTATGTCAATTATTTTACAAATGAACTTTTAATTTTATACCACGGGCAAAGCCGTGCGGGTACCGCTAGTTTGAAATAAACTAAGAGTTCGGTAAAAGATAATCTCAAAAGATCTTCACAATAAGTTTCAAAAAAGAAATCACTTGATGTGTGTACTCCCATGTCGAAGCCTTTCGTCGGCTAGGTTTTACAACATACCATGTTTGTAAAGTTTACATTTTACAATCTTCAAAATTAGTTCTACGGCAGTATTACAATGATCAATTTATATGTATTTTTTTAAAAATAATTTTAATGTAACTTTCTTTGATGTTCATATCAAGCATTTCAAAGAGGAACGCGTATACTGGAATTAATTGTACCAGAAATTAAGTGCTCGCACTATGTCAAAACTAAAAGAAACAACAGTTAATACTTGTTATTTTCACGAAAATGGAAAACCCAGTTATTAACAACAATTTGAATCATCTTATTAGTTTACGCGACACTAAACACTGATAAGTCGTAAAACTACAATAGAAATTTTACTGGAATAATGGTCTCCATTGAAATATGACATATTAAGGTCTTTAATTGCACACTTTACTGCGCACCACAGTCTATGCTTTGAGTCCATTAAGCTAATTTTTATTAATGATCTGTTTTAAGAAAGAAAAACAAGCGAAATTTTATATCAGTGCAATTTAGGGTCTAAAGAAAGGTGATGGTGTTACGTATTTAATATTTTAAACGAGAAAAATGCTGTTGAAGTAAAGCTTTGTGTGCGTGTTTTTTATATGAAAAACAGGAGAAAAAAATGAAAAATTTCAATGTCGAACCACACATTAAACATTAATTTCCTCGTTTGAAACGGAAATGCATATTTCGAAACTCAGTAAAAGCTCAGATCAAATTAATCATTTAAAACCATTACTGTTGTACGAATCATGGAGGCAGAATTATTTCCGATTATCATTCTTGCAAAACGTCTTTAATGAAAACAAAACGAATAGAGTAGAAATAGAGAAAAAAAATATTATAAATAAATAAAATAACTTGAAAAATTTATAAATCAAAACAGCGATTGTGTTGGCCATTCGTTTGTATATATGCTCTGAAATATTAATTTATTATTATTTCTTTCATATTATTAAAAATGTAAACTGCTGTACGATCATAGTTTACATGTCATTCAAACAACTTTGTTTCTGATAATATCGGAAAAAAATGAACGAACTCAAATCACTTTTGTGGATTGAGTGTACATTATTACACAAACAATTTATAATCTTCCAAATTAAATTTTTAGCAATTTTACCTAAGAAATATTTCATTCGTAATGCAATTCGTAATGCTATTGTAAAAAGAGGAAAACGTAGCTGATTAGAAAACTAGAATCCCAGCTCTTGGGGATAGGAGGTTCGGAATCACAGTAGTATAAGTTTTATGCGCGGCGGGGGGGGGGGGGATTGTAGACCAAACTGAAAAGAGATTGCTGAACAGATGTTAGATTTTGAGCATATTTAATTTGTAACAGAAACCTGTCCATTAAGTAACAAACTTTGCAGGGCACTCAGCAAGCAATGTGACGCAGCGCCCGAGTATTGAGTTATATTAATCAAAACTACCTACTTTGTGAAGATTTATTATGATGGCCATAAGTAATTTAATTTTGGGATAAAAAGCTATAATCATTTATAGTTCAAGTATAATTAAAATTAATTTACATTGTAACTACGTCCCTAATGTATCATGGGACAATAATCTATAGAACTGTTCACAAATTCCCAGGACTCGGCAGCATAAGCTTGATGGAGTTAGAAAATAATTGAAAACTTTTGTGACCACTTTTAGTAAATTGATATTTTTGACATGATGGACGCAAGTCAATTGAATCAGTGATTTTAAGAGCGAGAATCTGAGAGAGTGTAACGCTTGTGATTCATGACCTCTCAGATTTTTTCCAAAAAATTACCAAATGTTTATTATCTTATTGAAAGACCAAATCCAGAATGTTTTGCTCTAAAGTTGAGTTGTTTAGTTTTTATGGACCCCTAAAGTTGAAGGTGCGGCATCAAAAATTAAGCGGATTTTCAAGACATGCAAGTTGCTGTGAGCCAAAACTCTTACCAGGAACTGTTTAACTCCAATTTTGTTTTTGTATATGGAATATAGAAGGTTGAAACTTTACAAAATGAGTGTTAAGTTTGAGGTAAGTTGCTGCCGTAAGGTCAGTGTTGGCCCTCAAAACAAGGCATTTTTGACGTTTTTTAGCGGTTTTGAGGTCCAAAAACAGCTTGTACATTTCAGTTGGCACGGCAAAAGTAGTTTCGTTTGAAAGACCAGTGTAAGCACTTTAAAATAATGTATAAATAACCGAGGAAAGTTCAACGTGCTTTTAGTTGCGTAAGGCCGAAATATGAAAAATGTCATATTTTAGCGATATTCAAACGGTCATAACTTCCTCTGCCAACAACATATTGAAATATTTTTTTTGCCAATGTCATACTCTATTCTTTGTCTTAACAGAACAGTTGAGTCCTTTGAGGCGAAATGTAAAAATTGTTTTTACAAAAAATGTATTTTTTCCTGTGTATTTTTTGTAAAAAAAAATTTCACATTTCGCCTCAAAGAACTCAACTGTTCTGTTAAGACAAAGAACAGAGTATGACATTGGCAAAGAAAATATTTCAATATGTTGTTGGCAGAGGAAGTTATGACCGTTTGAATATCGGTAAAATGTGACATTTTTCATATTTTGGCCTTACGCAACTAAAAGTACGTTAAACTTTCCTCGGTTATTTATACATTATTTTAAAGTGCTTACACTGGTCTTTCAAACGATACCACTTTTGCCGTGCCAACTGAAATGTACAAGCTGTTTTTGGACCTCAAAAACGCTAAAAAACGTCAAAAATGCCTTGTTTTGAAGGCCTTCACTGACTTTACGGCAACAACTTACCACAAATTTAACATTTATTTTGTGTAGTTTCAATCTTCTATATTCCATATACAAAAAGAAAATTGGAGTTCAACAGTTCCTGGTAAGAGTTTTGGCTCACAGCAACTTGCATGTCTTGAAAATCCGCTTAATTTTTGATGCCGCACCTTCAACTTTAGGAGTCCATAAAAACTAAACAACTCAACTTTAGAGCAAAACATTCTGGATTTGGTCTTTCAATAAGATAATAAACATTTGGTAATTTTTGGGAGAAAATCTGAGAGGTCATGAATCACCCCATAATGCTAGGCGTGACAGTTTCTCAGATTCTTGCTCTTAATGAATCAAACCGTCAAAAACAGAACAATATCCAGCTTTTTTGAACTAGCCTCTTTGTTGAATCAGCTGCTTTATGAATCAAAAATGTATAGAACAAACGTGATTCATGTATAAGAGGTGGCCACTGTATTCCGCGTTGTTCCAAAGTGCAGATACAATTTATTTTATTTCGTTTTCAACTATATTTTTTAAATCACAAGTCCAACAAATGTTTCGGCAGCGGAACTGATTATTTCAAATTGTCAGTTATAAATAAACGAGCTACGAGCGAACCATCGATTCCAGTCTTTCCTAATGAAATCGAGAGGCACGGAAACAAAGAGTTTGTTCGGCGGAAAGTAACTCCTTCTGCGGATGAGTCCCGGTCATTTGTCAAGTGAACTGGACCGCGTCTGCCGATTTTAAACAAGTGACCCCTGCCACGGTTCAAACCGGTGCGCTTTCTTTCATTTGTTCGGGTCGGAATGATCCGTTGACGCAATCGGAGGCTGAGGAAAAGAGAGTAACTGTCCTTTTCTGGATTCTGTCGAAAAGTAATTTCTTCGGAAGTGACGTCAAACTAAAGTCACTTTCGAAGCCACTGAATTTACATAGTGAAAGTTTGACTGCAGCAGGAACGGTGCAAGGGGGGGGGGTAATGGGGGGGGGGTCGTTCCTCCCTTGAGGAACTCTCCAATGGGAATTGTTTGAAATTGAAGTTCAAAAAACGTAATTTTAGATGAATTTTAATAGTGTTGGGGGTTGGGGTCCAGAGTTCTAACCCAGAAATGTTTTGGAATTGAAATTCGAAAATTTTGTGATCAACTCTTGCTAACCAGTATGCATACTTAAAAGTAAGTAATAAAAATCAAACGCTCCTCCCTTGAAAAATTTCTGGATCCGCCCTTGTTTGACTGATAATAATATTTGTCATTTCTGAAACAGATATCAACAATTAGGTCCGAAAAAAACCTGCGAGAAGGGAGTAAATGGAATTTATATGTGGTACAATATTTGAACATGTCATAGTTCGCGATTTCTATATCATCTGTTGGTAAATAGTTGCTGGTTTCTAGTTATAATACATCTCAGGATTGCCTGACTCGTCTTAGGGAAGTGAACTCCTCCTTGGACGAGTCCACTTCAAAACCGGTTGAAAACAAGAGGAGCATGAGTTACCATTTTTTTTTTTTTTGTGTTGTGTGCGACAAAGAAGTTTTCGACTAAGTTGGTGATTAAAATTACTAAGGGTATTAACTTTTAAATGCATAACTCTCCAAAATATACTTAAGAATTCCTTTCCGAAATGAATGACTTAATTTTAATAAAAGAAATGTAGGAACCTCATAGACATCAGAACTATATTTTGTACCTAAACAGCCTGAACTCCGTCAAATAAGTAAAAGTTCACTTAAAATAGGGAACATTTTCCGTTTGATATGAGCTCCCACCCAAATCAAGCGGGAGACTTGATGTGGGACTTTACCTTCGCTTGGTGTGTGTTCATGGTCAAACTCTTTTTATGGTGTTTTCAATGACTCTTCAGTCACACTTTTCTAAACCTAACCCCACCTTTCATTGATAAGCCTTTTGCTTTCCTCGAATTTAAAAAGCCTGAAAGGGGGCTCCCCCACTCAAAAAAAAGTTTCCGCATGTTGTTGGAAAGTTGTACACTTATGACGTTGTTTTCCTTACGATGTCTTTGTAGCACGGAGAACTAATCATTTACTTTTCTTATGTTAGTTTTTGCGTAGTTATTTATCATAGGGCCTTTTAGATGTGGTTAAACTTAACATGACTGCGAGATGAAAAAATATCTCACTGCAGACCTTTTCATGTGACAATAACTGAGCACTTTGATTTAAATTTTTATCTCGTCTTTTCAGCTGTACTTATGATTCACAAAGGCTCCGAGTTGGAATAAAATAGTCTAATAAAATTTCTCACCTGGTCTTAGTAAAGGTGTTCTTTACTATAACTATTTATCATACGATCGCAGCTGTGTTTAAGATTTATTCTATGGCTCACGAACTAGAAACTTTTTTTTCTAGAAAATATACTGCTACAAGTGTAAGTAGTTCTAACTGATAATTATAAGAGTTTTAAGGTTCACATAATGTAATAATTTATTTATTTATTCGTTTACATTTTTAGCCACCCTCTCCTTGCCCGAATAGTAACAAAGAAGTTTTTAATTTCGCAGGCTTCACAGTGAATGTTGGCGAAATATGATAACGCAACTAAAAATTCATGCTGCCAAACAAATACGCTTTGCATCAAAATGGCCGATATGTATTCATATTTTATAAGCCTTATGACCAATTTTACAACTCTCCTGATTCCAACTTTCTTGATTGAAGAGTTGGAACTTTTAGGACATTTTGGACAAAATTGGTTCTACCAGGGAATTAGTTTGATATTTCAGCTTTAGAGAACATCAGAAGATACAAATTTCTATAAGTCTTAAGCTGTTAACATGCTGACACGCCTACTATCTCAACTCTGAAACTTCTTACGATGATGCACCATCCCCCATGAGACTGTTCGAAAATAGTCATATAATGAAGAAAATTTGTACTCTGCTACAGTAAAAATGTTGGACAAACTTGTAGCCGGAGGACGACAAGATGAAAATTTCAATAAGTTTTAGTAAACATGTTGACATACCTACTTTTTAAACACTAAAGTTACTGAATATGATACACCATCCCCCCGTAAGACTGATTAAAGATAGTCCTATCCTGAAGGAATTAGTACTCTGGTACATTAAAAATTTTGGACAAAGTTGGTGCTACCAGGGGATTAGTTTGATACATTAAGTTTAGGGAACATCTGAAGATGAAAATTTTTATAAGTATTAAGCTGTTAACAATTTGACACACGTAGTTTCGTTACAATTAAATTAGTGGCGCTGATAGTCCATTGCCATGGGACTGTTAGAAAAGAGTTATATTCGGAATGGATTGATCTGTAGTATATTAAAGATTTTGGACAAATTGGTTTTACCAGAGAATCAATTTGGTACGTTAACTTTAGGAAGAAATTTTCTCTAAAGCTTAAGTTGTTAACATTCGGACACGCCTATTTTGTTAACACTGAAATTGCTTGAGACGATGCGCCATCCCCATGAGAGAGTTGGAAGATAGTTATATTCGGGATAAATTGGTACATGGATGCATTAAAAATTTTGGACAAACTTAATGTTAGCCTGGTATCAGCTTGATACATTAACTTCATGGAGCACTTGAAGATGAAAATTTCAGAAAGTCTTAATTCTTTACCATTTTCACACACCTACTTTCTTAACACTGAAATTACGTACGATAACGACCCATTCCCACAAGACTGTTGGAATATAGTTATATCCGGAACAAATTGGTACTTTGGTACATTAAAAATTTTGTATAAACGTGATGTAACCAAGGGATCAGTTTGATACATTAACTTTTGGGAACGTCTGAAGATGAAAATTTCCATATGTCTTAAGCTATTAACAAGTTGACCTACCCAGGACCCGATTAATTTATCGGAAGGCCCTAGGCCAAACTCCTTTTTCGGGACCTCTTGTAGTCAAACTTTACAATTTTAGTCATTGGGGGGGGGGGGGGGCTAAATCAACTTTAAATATTTGGGGGCCCCTAAAAAGAAGGGGTCCTAGGCCACGGCTTAATTGGCCTATTAAAGAATCAGGCGCTGGATACATCAACTTTTTCTTAACATGGAAATTACTTACGATGATGCACCATCCCCATGGGCTTGCTGGAAGATATTCATATCCGGGATGGACTGATACTCTTGCACATCCTGCACAGGTTGGCGTTTCCGCCTCTCGAGTGAATGGAAACGGAACATGTCGTACCACATGTCACACATTAATCACACATTGATACCGGCATCACACATGCACACGTCGGATCTATCCAGTGGGTGGGAGTGAGAAAATATTCCTCGTCGCGATTCTAAAGCTCAGAATCTTCTGCGGAGAGAGTGAAATCGTCTGCAAATCGTTCGACTCGAGGAAGCATGGCGGGAGGGCGCGTTCGAGCGTGCCAATTTCTGCCCCGTGGCGACACATTTTTCCTCCGTTCGAAATTGAGGAAACGCTAGGGGTTGTCGCAGAAGCCAAAGAACTGAAGAAATATTTTTAAAAACGATTTTTTTTTTGAAAAGAATAAAATAAATAACCGCTTTATAGCGGACCATTATGTTGACATTCTACCCGTGACAAGCCATGTTATCGTGAGTATTGGGAGAAAAGGAATACCAATGAGGGGATTGACAAACGTTCGAACGTCGAAGCTCGATGCTGGAGGGACTGCGATTGTTGATTTACGAGCTTTAAATCGTCTGAGTGCGGTTCTTCTGTATTTTGTAGGATAAATGGGAAAATAAAAGCACTTTTGTTTCTGCATTTCACAGACGATTAGTTAGCCTTTCCTGCGGAAGAATTGATCGCCGATGCTCTCATCTTTTCTTTGTTTTCTGTAATTTCTCTGCCAATTGGCTCCATTCACGTAAGCGTTAAGTAGATAAGAAGGTTTTTTTTTGCAAAGGAGTTACGAGCATTAAAATATTTTTTTTCAAATTTTTCCTCTCTCCTCTATTAGAGTAATGAGTATGATTAATTGATGCAAATATAATTAGTTTATGGTTTTGTTTTCGTAAAAAAAAATAGTAGTTTTTCATTTTTCACACTCTAGAAAAGGCAAAGTTGCAAAAATATACAAATGGATTTTCCCTTCTCATTGAGCAGCATAAACTTATTTTTTAACTCTTAGTATTTATCTTTTTATTAATTTACTTCTTTTTAAAAGAGATGACTTTCTTTTAAAGAACTTTTTATAACAGCGATTTCCATTCTATGATACGCGTATGACTGAGGTGGTCAGCAATTAATCAGGGACACTGAAACCAATTATCAGAACTGATAAAAACTGAATTACTTTTTAGGACCTGAAAGATCAATGCTCAATATTTTCAATCTAATATGCTTCTAGATTGCCAAAAAAGTATTCATGTTCGAGATCCAAATACGCGCGTATATTCAGGAGTCTCCCCGCAAGAAGAAAGGTGTACCCCCCCCCTCCCCCAAGTACCACGATCCCCCGCCTCCGAAAAAAAAGAGAAAATTCTCGTAAAAACATCCGCTCCCTAAAAGTTGCATTGGTACAGTATGCCCCGTGTCCTCCTCCCTTCTAGTTAGGTACACCTCTGGTACTATGTCTGCATACACTGCAAAAAAGGAACTGTCGTTTTTACAGTATAATACTGGCAGCCAAGGTTCCAATTTAAAACTGTAAAATGCTCAGTAATAAACTGCAAAACCAGCATATTTACAGTTTATTACTGTAAAGTTAGAAATTTTAGTTTATTGCCGTAAAATTTAGCAATATTATACTGCAAAAACAACAGCATAATACTGGCAGCTGAAGCTCCAGTTTAAAACTGTAAAATGCATGGTAATGAACTGTAAAACTAGCAATTTCACAGTTTATTACTGTAAAGTTAGCAATTTTACAGTTTAGTACCGTAAACTAAGAAATTTTTACAGTTTATTACTGTAAAGTTAGCAATTTTACAGTTTAGTACCGTAAAATAAGAAATTTTTACAGTTTATTACTATAAAATTAACTGTAAATCAGGTAAGGACCCCACACTACTTCCTTTTACGTATAAATTTCTTAGTATATGCCTTAAGTGTTAAAATAGCGCTTAGAGCGAGCAAGATAACAATTCAAATATTTACACCCCTAGTTTGTAACGAAACATTGCAAAAAATGTTTTACAATGATTAATTTTCTAAATATCGCCGATTTTAACATCATAAAGTGGATTTTTCGCAAGTTATCGCCAATAGCGCCAACTTGAACCAAAATTAAAAAAAAAAAAATTTTCGCCAAATTTGTCGCCAAGTCTGTAAAAACAACATTATTTTTTTACAGTGTATGTTTCGTTTTACATTATTCAATACGTGGCGATTTGAATGGCATCCCTGCCGAAAGGAAGAAACGATTAAATGTAACGTCACTTTTATTCAAGGCAGTTAGCAGTTATTCTCTTCTCTGATCAAGTGCTACGGGATACAGCCTAAACCGTCTGTTTCGGATTAACTTTGCTCATGATTGTTGCTATTAATTAAAAGCGTGCTGTTTTTTAATTTTAAGTGCAGCACGTTTTTATTCGAATTGGAAAATGGGTGTTAGAAAAACAATCTATGTGCAAATCGGAGCTTTTTCACTTTATCAAACAATAAGAAAATCCTCTTTATTACATAATTTCTGTATCTAAAATTAAAGAAGATATGACATTTAAGTTTATTTGTTAGATGTACTTTAAAAGTAATACGATATTACCGGAGTTCCAAATGGAATATTTTAAAAATGCGATATAATAACTGAATCTTCACCTGACCTTATAAAATATAATAAATAATAGGAATAACTGTTATTTACACTATTTCCTATAAGTGAATTAGATGACAAATATTATTTATTTGGTTTACTTTAGTTGTAATACAACACTTTGGAAATTGGTCTATTTTTAAAAGTATATAAGGGATTACTTTAAAGTATCGTAGTAAGCAGCTATGATTAAAAGGATTTAAATCCTGTTGTATAGCCAAGGCAGCGGATACTCAGCAGAAGTATGATTGAATCTTGTAAATGTAACTGAACAAAACAAAGCAAAAAGAAAATATGAAACGTTCTAAAATATTTCTATCCACCATTATTAACTTCAACTCTGAGTGGACATTGATTGCGAAACCCATACTTAAGTTGTTCAATTCCTACCCACCACAGCGTCACAAACGGCTTTCAACATCCAAAATCAAAGCTTTCAGCAAAGGCGGGAAAAATGATTGACTTAAATAATATACTTTTCTTACAGTTGTCTGTTTACTTGAAGAGTGGTGAAAATCCTTTTTCATCCGAAAATGATTTGTTCCCCCAAAAGAAGCAGAGGAAAAGAAAAAATGGGTCCACCCGAGTGCTTTTAGAACGAGTCGGATCTAGTTTCCACCGGATCGAAACGTTTAATGGCTGATTTCGATAGACAGTTAAAAGGGAACTGCTGACTTGCGCAAATATTTGATATAAGAGGGTTGAAAAACTCATCAAAAGTATAGAAACGATAAAAGGTTGAAAAAAAGTAGTTTATGATGGGGGAATCTGCTACTGGAAGAAATCAAGAGCGTCCAAGAATAGCACAAAAAGACACATTTAATGGTTGTGTGAAATCTAACACAATGAAGAAATGGTAGCTGAAATTGTGTTAGACGGCATTGTACCATTAAAGAGCTGTTCGGTATACATTATTTTCCCGATAAATATGTTTCGTGACACAAACATAAGGGAAGATTAGTAATCTCGGTATACAGGGTTGATAGAAATAACTTGAAATTGTTGATATCTCAACACACATGTGATTTACAGTTTCTTTTATAGACATTTATACAGAGAGACTTTCAGACATACAAATGAAAGTATTGTTCACATTGAACACGATCAACGGTGATTTTTCAATTGAAAGCTAACCGAAATTTTAGCACGAAATAAGTTTAAAAAAAAAATTATAGTTCACGTTTTAATTATCTTGGAACATTGGAGCTTATTTTATGTGTGTGCAGAAAAAGTAGAAATTCCTACTGTTATCTAATTCTAATTTGTGCTAGTATTTTCTTGTCCTTGTAAGAGTGGGTGTATGTAAAAATATTTAATAAAATTTCAATAAACTGATTATTAATTAGTAATTAATTTGAATAGATAATATTACATTGTCATCGGTCCTGAGGCTACGTACAAAATTCCAAAAAAATACGATCAAGGGCAGTGGGCGGAAATTGAGTCGTAAAATATTCCACCCCAACAAACAAACACCAAACCAAGTTAATAAAAACATGGTAAAAATGCCCATTTTTTTTTCTGCTTCAGCATCGTTCTTTTTTTTAATCTAAATGAACTCTACATTAATTGTCAATTATGATGAACATCGCTTTTTGATTCATCCATAAAAAACCAATGTTATTTCATACGCCATGTTTTATAAGCAGCTTCAAACAGAAACCGAGGGTTGTCTCCATTGTGTAATTTTTTCCAAAGGACGAATACATCAAAGGAGGAGAGAATTCTTGCATTATCCGTGCCATCTTATCTCTTCTTTGAGGCGGGGTTCTTGCATCCTTTGTGCCTTTTTCTCTTTATAGTTAGTAATCTTTAAAGGTCATGCAAACGTGATAGGATTGCTTATTACTCTTGATAAACAGAGAATCCTGGTCTTGGAGTGAATGCACCAATAGTGTTGTCCGAAACTTTTTAGACCGTCGCCCATTTAAGGAAACTGAGTTCTTTTATCACCACTGTTTTATAATTTTACTGGCTGTGTTGCACGTTTTTTCTCGAAAATAAAAGTTGCGTAAAGTGATGCATTATGTTCAATAATTGGGCTTAAGTAAAAGACAAAAAAAGTATATTTTGTCAACGTGTACAAAAGAGCAATTTTATAACTCAAAATTCAAATTTAGAATTCTAGACATTTTTAAGACCCAAAAATTCAGTCATTGTCAATTATATGAGGCATAAACATTTCATTTCAAAAAAATTCTGGAGAAAAGTCACAAGAAGGGGGGGGAGGTCACTCCCTACATGGGTCAACCTCCCATGTGAATTCTTGAGCATCGAAGGATCTCTGTGCCGATTTTGGTAAAGATTTGAATTAACTGTGACTTTAGCTACGGAAAACCCTCCCATGTGAGTTCTTAAACATCAGAGAGCCACACAAATTTGGCGAAGATCTGACTTAAACTGAGGATTTGTAAAAGAAACATACAAACACAGCCATTTTTATTTATTTTATTTATTTATTTTTTTTTTTTTTTTCAGAAATTGGTGTATCAATTTATTCATCGTGTAAAAAAAGTAGTACCAATGGTAAAATCAATGAATGGAGCATATTATCAAAATTCTAAAAGTTGAATTTTCTATTATTTTGGTATTTAGGATTGGTAATCTCAGTAAGCCACCATCTTGCAAACTTGAATTTTTACTGAACAGGCTGAAAATGAAGTGACATTACCGATTACTGGATACCTATTGTTTAAAGTGGGATCCGAACTACGAACACGTGAACGGAAAAACTGCTAACCGACCAATAATATCCATACTTTTACGGGTAATTGTGAAACACATTTTACTTTTTGTAAGAATGAAGGCTTTCACGGCCGGTGTAAATATTAGTTAAAAATTCCGGGCTGTTGTGCCGTGGTCTGAATGGCTTTAATCCATACGTTTCGATCGCAACTGCGGCGGTCATCTTCAGTGGGTGTCGTTGATTAATTTGGCGACTGATGCGAAATTTCGAACTGCTGCAAGATTTTAAATTGAAAACGCAGCGCCCCCTACCTTCCGGCTCGGGATTGACAGATGACTGGATGCCAAAGCTTGTTAACTTTTACTTCTTCCTCCTTCTTGTTAAAATTATTTGGGTGTTTGAAAATTTCAATGGCCTCTATATTCTCCCCAGATTGAATAGAGAGGCCATTGAAATTTTCAAAAACCCAAATAATTTTAACAAGAAGGAGGAAGAAGTAAAAGTTAACAAGCTTTGGCATCCAGTCATCTGTCAATCCCGAGCCGGAAGGTAGAGGACGCTGCGTTTTCAATTTAAAATCTTACAGCAGTTCGAAATTTCGCATCAGTCGCCAAATTAATCAACGACACCCACTGAAGATGACCGCCGCAGTTGCGATCGAGACGTATGGATTAAAGCCATTCAGACCACGGCACAACAGCCCGGAATCTTTAACTAATATTAACTAACATTTTACTTTTGTTGAATATTCATGTTCATAAATTTTAAAAAGTGCACTTTAACACTCACTATTATGTTCTAATTAGTCACCAGTTATAATTTAACAAAAATAATGTCGCAAATGAATAGACTAAAAATATTTATCCAGAAACTTATTGTGTAATATTTTCCGAATTTGCATTCTAAAGTGTGTTTGTGTGTGTGTGTTAGGGGAGACTACACAATAGTCCTCACATTTATACAAAATACCATACTAGGATTCTCATTATACCAAAAAAAAAAAAAAATTCTGAAAGTTTGACCCCCCCCCCCCATCCCCATTTTTCTCAGCTACACTGAGCTATTTCAATAAAATATTTTTAACAGAAAAATAAAGTCACTAAATCAAGCCATGACATCCAAATTTTTAACTAATATAATAAAACTAGGTTACTAAGGTGGAGTAAGTGTGCGTAGATTGGTTGTTTCTTCTGTTTGCCTTCCAATAACTATCGAGATGATTATCGGGTTTGATCTTTGTCTTTGAAAGATCGTCAGCAAGGCATCAGTTTTCCATAGTTAATACAGATTTTAATTGTAACTTCTTTATGCTGACTTTTGAACTGTTCAAACAAAAGTAAAATAATTTCCTATGATTCAGGTTTAATCATTTATGACTCCTAGATAGAGAAATATAATTTCCTCCGGTCATCTTCATCTACGGTTTGAAAATAATAGAATTTCTAGTTTAAAACAGGTGCTTTTGCTCAAATCGTAATTCCTAGGTTTAACTAACGTTTATAAAAGAATGCGCTTGACTTTTAGACAATTGTTAAAACTTTACTTAACTAATAGTAAATAAATCATAAACATTGCCTGTGCAAAAGGAAATATTACTGCGTTAATTCGCACAAAATTACAGACGAAATTGTATTTCTTTCACTTCATTTATTTATAACTTGTTTAACATTTATTTATAACTATGTATGCATTCATTTCAGGTGAATATTACCTTTATTTTATTTTTTAATGCAAACTATCAACAAAAATTGTTTTCAAATGAGTTTTAACGATGAAAATAATTGACTTTGGTAGCGAAAAATGATACCGTTATACCTTAATACCGATCAAAATTCATGATTTGATATTGACTATTTACTGAATATTGATTTAATACTGTGAAATTATTATATTGTATATTGTTATTGTAACATTTGCCATTGGCTTAATATATTAAATATGAAAACATATATAATATTTACATGAAATGAATACATACGTATTAGAGAAGTTGTAAATAAATGAATTAAATGAAATAAATGAATCTTACAGTTCATTATACTATGTTAAATGATGAAATCTCAAAAATAAATACATAAATAAGTATCCAGACTTACGTCCATTAAGTCCATTGAAGATATTAATCATTGTAATATCTTCAAATGATGTACCGAATAATTTATCTTTTTTAATGAAAAATAAACAATGAAACAATTGCTTCACCACGTTTTTTTTTCTTATCCATCTGCGCACTACACACATTTGTTTACATTTTGTTCCAACTCTAGCACACATTTTTCCACCTACATATGCGCGTACCCCACCAGAAAGCCATCCTCTAAAATTGCCCAACAATTACCAAAATCACCAAGCGATCGGGAATCTCTAAACACAATATTCCACGATAAGAAATTTCGACAACACTTCCAGCCAGCATTGCCTGGAGTGTTACTTATTTATTTATATAATTAATTATTATTTTTGTTTATTTATTTATTTATTTTTATACATTTGTTACCTAAACTTTTTTTTTTCTTTTCTATTACCATTTTTTATTTCAACTTCCAATGTGATGTCAAATATTGAAATTGAGTCAGTTATGTTAGCTTATACGTTTTCAAAAATTGTCACGTTATATATTTTTTTTTTCATCTGTGCTCTATGCATATTTGTTTATGTTTTGTTTCAACTCTAGCACACATTTTTTCACCTACATATGAGCATACCCCACCAGAAAATCATCCTCCAAAATTGCCCAACAATTACCAAAATCATCAATTGATCGCGAATCTCTAAAAACAATATTTTACGACGCCTGGTAATATTCCGCATCGCCTGGAGTGTCGCTTTTCCGCGGAGAGAAGGCGCGTGCTTGGCGGGAAAAGCGTGTCAAGCGAGTTCACCTCCTCATCCCCCGCAGGCGATTTTTTTCGAGGGATTATCTTTTCGAGAGGCTCTTTCCACAGCATATGAAATGGAAGTTGACATCTCATCTGTTTGAGGCACTCGAATTAAGACGTCGAAGAGTTGGGATTTACTCGTACTTATAGCCGAGTCTCGTTTTTGGAAGAGTCAAGGTTGTGTTGATGCGATGGGTAATTTCGGGGATCGTTTGATTTCGACAAAGGGATATTGTATTTTGTGGTACTCGAAGACAGCTGATTGGAGAGAGACAGATGAAATGTGGGCATTGGGCTTAATCGTTATCGGGGGAGGAAGTTGTGCGAAGGTTTTAGGGGTTTGTTAATGCATAAGGCAATATTTATGTTTTTGGGGATAATAAATGAATACTGATGATGCAGTGTAAAGGAATGTGAGACAAAGTGGTGAAATAGTTCACAGTACTCAAATTTCTCAAACTGGACAAACTTGATTTTTTTTTTTTTTTTTTTGAAAATTGCAATACGCAAATTAAGAACAATGTTTTACAATTGAACTTGTGTTGCGCTCCTACACCCCCCCCCCTTCGGACGGACCCGCTCGAAGACAACTGATTGAAGAGTGACAGATGAAAGCAACAAACAAACGAGAACCAAATAATTTCTCGTCCTATTAGCTTTTTTCTCCACTTTTAATGCATAATTTCATGGCGAAGATTTTTCACAATGAAGTCACATGAAACAAAGCTATCACTCACAAATAGATGATCATCTTGCCGATTTGGAACCTAAGTATAAGAGACTCTCGATTAGCCGTGCTCCGTTTATCCGATGTGCGTATTATCCGGGCAGGATTGTCACACAATTCTGGAGAAACATTCTCCTGTGTTTTCCCTGTATGATTATGCAGCATTGCAAGCGAGCGAACATTATTATTTGTATGAGAATATTAATATCCTGATTGTTTCGTCACATAAAATACGGAAATAAATAAATTAGAAAGTGAAGTACTCCTTAAAACTGAACGAATTAAAACTAAAAAAAACATCATGGTGACTGAATATTTAGAAGTTAACTTTTTATTTTAAAAGACAGGCTCCTTCTAACTATTCATCAGTTGGATCGTAAAAGATAAAAAATGCACAATTTAAGCAATAAACATTAATGACTAATCTCATATTATCTAAATTAAATTAGCGTAAAATTGAAGATGAGTGCCAAAATCATTGTTTTTTTTTCAGAAAGACATGCTAAAAAAAAAAGAAAAGAATAAATAATTCAGTTTAGCTTTTTATAGCTTTTTTCAAGAAACTTTCATCAAAAATTTGCATAATTTTGACAATTTTTGTTATTTAATTTTCGAGCAATTCAATTCCCGACCTTTCTGGTTAATTAAAAGATTTCATATTGTGACAAAACTGAAAAAAAAACTTAAATTGTAAATTATGTGAACAAAACAATTGATAGTTTGAAAAGCAAACCCTTTCAAGTCTAACATGATTGAAACAGAACAAAAATCTTCTTCCCAAAAATATGCGGCATTACATCATTATAAATTATATATTAATTTCGAATGCATATTTAAACAACCAACGTGTTATATTCATTTTTTATTTCGCATTGTTTAATGTTTACCTTATAAACCAGCATTATAAGTTATTAACAAATATGAGAGCAATCTTATTCATTCAAACATAAATTAAGCACTTTATACTTTGTTCTAAATTTTTAACATTTTATTAACTCATTCAACTAAATTTTATTTCGTTTAATATTCATCAGTAATTAATTACTGCCTTATTTTTTTTAAATTTCTTCTTTATTTTTTTTACAAGGATTGTTGGCAATAGCACCTAAAGAAAACACTTAGTTTATAAAGTACTCTGGCTAACTATAAGAATGCATTAATTTATACTACACGTTAAAAAAAAATCCAGTGCGTAATATTTATACATTTAAAATTTACCTCAAGCACATTTTTATTTTCAAGAAAATGTATCCTTTTCTTCGGTAGCAACTGTTAAAAACGTAAGGCAAAAGTTGTTTTAAGAACAAAAGTTCATTACTCTGACAGCTTAAAAAAATTCATAATTTTAAGAAAAACGAAGTTTTTTTATACGTATTCTATTCACAAGTAAAGAAAACCAAAAATACAAAAGCTTAACTAATCCCAAATAAATTCTTACATTCAAAGTAATTTGATTAAATATGGTAGTTTGAGAAGAGTGGTGACGAAATAGTGTCTAAAGAGCGTCGGCAAAATTTCCGGGCTCAAAAGATGTAGTAGTACAAAAAAGTATTCATTGTAGTTATTTAAAAAAACCATACTATTAATTTCATTATGTTAACAGAGTAAGAAAAACAGTTTTGTCAATCAATGCTTGAACTCTCTTAAAATAATCTCCCCTGTACGGTATAACTACATAATTGTTACTTTTTCTTTCTTTCTTTTTAATTTGCTTTCTAAAGGTCATCATACATTTTTTGCCCATTTTACCTCACGGAGGTTATGTTTATAAATTGATAACAAATTAATTCTGAGGTTTGATTTCATTCCATCTCTGAAATCTAATATCAAATTACTTGCAAACCTTCCTTAAATAATTTAAAGTTAAAAAAAGTATTACGTCACGAAATACTTATTTGTTAGACAATCGTAAGCTCATAATTATTTTTTTTATTTCCACAGAACTCTTAGCACGGAATGCGCATTTGTACTAATTATTATGTGATTTAATGAATTTTTATAGTTAAAAAATCTTTGCAAAGGTTCCGAAAATAAATTTCATTTGATAAGCATGAAGAATATTTTAAATTAAAGGAATGTTCAAGTTGCTAAATTGTTTTTGAATCAACTGTAAGAATTTCGTAATAACTGATAAGTTGAAACTATTAATCACTTTAATGATTTATATTGAATGACACTAAAAATCCTTTCTATGCATTGAATCAACAAACAACGGAATTATTATAACGTAGAACACTTGGGCACATTTTTAAACATTTCGACAGTGCAGTCCAAAAAGTGCTTATCTCTTTGTCAACAATTTTGTAAAAAATTAAAATTTAACTTTTTAATTTTTAAACAAATTAAACCGCTCAATAATGTTAAAAGTTCTTTTTAAGAAAATCTCCTAAACCATTAATAACTTGATTAAAAAGTTTAAAAAGAGCAACCAAAAATAGATGAGGTAATTAAAAAACAGTAAAAGTTCCAATAAATGTAAAATTTAGGCCAGAGGAGCTAAAAATGGCAACAGCAATTTCAGCAGTGAGAATTTGTTTCTCCAAGTTGGTATATGTTCCATTTTATGATTATTCCTGCGCAACATCATAGGTTCTCTCTGCAGTTTTAAAATATTTTTAAGATATAAGTTATGTCATCTTTTATGAAATAGTAAAAATCCCAGTTAAAAGACTATTGAGTGAAAGATAGATGATCTTTATATATATTGTAATTGCAACTAAATTTTTTACCAGTTTATGAGTTAAAGTAATAAAATAAATTTTGTAATGATTACGATTGTTAGACTAACGCCGCTTTATTTTGTGCTTCAATTTAATATTTTTGCAACACTAAAACTAATTTTGAAATATTAATGAGAATCAAATAGTAATTATACGTGACTTGTTAAAAAAAATTTAAGACTAATGCATATAATATTTTAACAATAAATGAATAAAAACCTATTTAACTAATATTTTATTAATACACTAAAATAATTTTTGGACGAATTTTTAGTTCAAAGAAATTGATTGGTTCGAGCAGACAAAACCTGAGGTAATTAATTAGTTCGTAATCATTTAACAATTATTAAGCCATTGTAAAATTAATATTATGAAATTGGTATTTCAAAATAATAGCAAGACAAAACACTTGACTAAAAATTAACTGCGTAGAAGTGGTGTTTAGATGTCGACATTTTTTGTCGAGTTTTCATTATTCTAAAATTGATTTTACAATAATGTTAAATTAACTATTATGGCTAAAAATCGCATTGCTTAGTAAAAATCATTCAAAAAAAGTAGAATCACTCTTAAGTAGTCATTAGTTATCATGAATGACGAATTGTTAAAAAAAAAATGTGACTTTTATTTTTACAGATAGTAATTGTTCGTTACGTAAAATAATAAATCGGGACAGATTTATACTTTAATTAATTCTGACTTTTTTTTTAGGTTACTGAAGCAAAAAAAAAAATTACACTGGTAGTATGATAAAATTTTATTATTACAAAAAAAAAATCTTTAGTCAACAACTTTTTTACTCTTTCTAAGTGTGATTGAATTAGCATAAAACGTATCTTTCAAACTCTAAGCAATTGCTTCTGTGACAATTATAATGATTGATGAAAAATCGTTAAGATTTTGTGAAATTCTTAAAATTTGCACAATTGATTTTGAACAATCTATATACATTACTACTAATTTTGAATGACTTTTAAATTACCTATTAATAGAATAACAAAGAGAATTGCATACAATTGAACATTTAGAGCAAACTTTAGATGAAAACAAATTAGTTCTTTGTTGTTTTCTAGATTGTAATTTGAAATATTATATTGATACGAATTGTAGATTACTTTCAAAATTTATCTGTCACCCAATCCACCGTCATTCTTTTTTTTTCTTTTCATTAAAACAATAGTGAAATTTTATTAAGTTTTTAAGCTAAAGTAATGGTGCAAAGTTTATCATAATTATTTCTTAGGATTGAAGACATTTTATCTTTGTCCCTCAGTTTTCTATTTATTTATTTATTTATTGAAAAAATAATAATATTGAGACTTTTTTTCAATTGCTAAAGCAAAGGAACTATGCAAAGTTTGTTCTCACAATCTTTAGAATTAAAGAAATTTTTGTCTTTGTCACTCCGTTTTCTTTATTTATATATTTTTTTAATTCAAACTATGAAAATTTGAGCAGAGATAAAAACAAGATAAAAATATAGAGATTTTTTTTTTCAATTCCAAAGCTAAATTAATTATGCAAAGCTCGTTATAATTACCTCCTAATGCGAAATAAATTCCAACAAGGGGGCTGGTCCCACCGAATGCTCCAGGAAAAATTCACCACCACTGACGATAGCCAATAAAACGTGAAAGTCCAACTCAAATGGACAACACAAGTCCACACAACAACGGGAAGCGAAAATAGAAACTAGCCACCTTCCACCGAGAAAAACACCTAGCAAATGTGGGTTGAGTTGTAGCCGCCCGAACAGCGGCGCTGCTCTTGGCTCTTATTATTATTTTATTTCACTCGGGTCGGGATCTCTTTTTTCCGCTCGAATGCTCTTTTCCGAATGTTGAGGAGCGCTTTTCAACAGTTTGGCACGAGTTCGGGTTTTAGAGATGATTGGAGATGTTTGGGGATTATGCCGGATTATCAAACGGAGATGTTGGAGGCGAATTCAATATTTCTTGCGGAAATTGTATAAAACCTCTATTTAGTGGAAGGTTAAATATGGTAATAGAAATCGTTTATTTTTATTGATGATGCAAATGATTGACATTTCAATTCCAAAGCACAATATTGTTTTCACAATTTAGCGGGGTTAAAGGCGTTTTTCTCAAAAAATCCAGTAGTTAAGATTCCTTTTCTTTGAGCAATCAAGAAAATTGCTTATTGATTCTATTTTAAAGAAAGCCCGATATCTTTAAGTCGGCATCCACTTCGATATTGGCTTTAAAAATAAGGGACTATTTATAATTTCTTTGAATATTAAATATTCATATATGTCTTTCCTATAATATCTTTTCACCTTGTAACCATCTAAGAATGTATCGTTGCTCGAGAAAACTGCAAAATTTAGATTTATCAACACAAGTTTCGTTGAGTTTCAAAAAAATACCTGATTTTGTTCTACAGTTATTTTTAACTGAAATCACACATTTACACAAAAAGTAAAATCTTTATGAAGCAATCAAGATTGCTCAGTTCTTTCACTAACCTACAGTTGGGGCAAACCTAACCTGGAAGTAGTGCAAAATCTACACAGATCTTAATCACTACATTGCGACTCTGCCAGGTTAGGTTAGCCCCAACTATAGTTGACATTCGTTTTATGTCATTATTTTTTTTTCCGAAATCATCTTTTAACTAAGCGAACGTATATATATTTGCATGTTGTCACTTTAAAAATGTCCAGGAGTTGTGGGTTAGTTCAAGCAACAAAAAAATTAAGAATTTTCCAAGGAGGCGATTTAGTGTCTTGAGACGTTTGCTCATCAGTTGTTAGTCAAAAACTTTCACTCTTTCTTCTCCTAAGTTGATTGCAGGGCCGTGCCCAATGTTGAAATCTTTAGGGTTGAACGCTTACTACTGGGGAAAACAAAAAAAAAAAAAAGCAATGTGACATAAATGTACATTACATTTGATTTTAAACTGATTTTGATGTTCAAGTTGTGTAGGGCTTTTTTTTTTCTTTTTTTTTTTTTTTTTTGTAAAATATTTTCTTTTATGGTTTTCCGTCTGTCTTGTCTTTCTCGACTGAAATCATCTTCTGGAAAAACAGTGGTTGGAAGACCTGCTGAACATTTTCACAATACAATTCTGCAATGCTGTATTATTATTATTGCTCCGTGTATGGAGCTTATGATGAGTTTGGCATTTCACGAAAACAGAAGACAGTTGACAATATGGAGAAGCATAGCAAGCGAACATTTTGTGTATTATTATTTTGTTATTTTTCTACTTTATTAAACAATATTTGAATGGAAAACATGACATACATAATAGCTTATAAAAGGACTGGTGAGCAATTTTAAATACTTTTTTCAATATACCGTTTAGTAAAGTTCAAAAGAAACTTTGAAGTACATTTACACGTTGATAATAATACGTTGAAATCTACCAAAAACTATCTCCAAAAGTAAAAAAAAAAAAAAAAAACAAACAGCTCTATTTCCACTAAATCAAGACATAGAAAGTTAGGTTTGACAGCTGTTCGCTAATTGGATAAAAGTAACGAAAAGTATTTTTTTCCTTGGAGTCGATTAGAGTCAAAAATAAAGCATTAGAAATACGAATATCATTAAAGGATTTTTTTTTTTAGAAATTGTATTACATGTTTCACAATTTCATTTTGATCGATTCAAAAGAAAATTTTGACTATTTCATTTGTCAGACTATCAATTAGTTCATAAAATTAAGGGGAGAAATGACAACGATAGTTCTAATACTTACATTTGGTAACATTCATGCGAAGCTATTTATTGGTGCTAGTTTTAGAAGAATCGAATTAGGTTAACTGTCTGAAGCAATAACTTTAATTCACAATACAAGTTAATTTCATTAAATGAACAAAACCGGGTCATATTTTTTCTTGAAGGGGAAATACAAGCTCTGTTCTAAACGCTTGGGGGTATTCCAAAGAATTAATTTTATTTATTGTGGATGATGTAATTTTTTCTTGACACCTGACAAAACTGAAACAATGCTTTTGTACTTTTGTTCATGCTTTTTTAACCTCAAGTTTTGGTACTATTTTGACTAACGAGATTCATGGGAAACCAGAAAAGTCACGCTTTCATTGATCTCAAAATTTAGTTTTTAACGACTCAGAAAAGGTTTAAAAAGTAAATTCGTACCAGTTCGGTCTGTAATTATAACTAGTTATTTACTAAAGTTTACAAATACCTTTGTGCTATTGATGTAGAGAAAAATACAACGTTAAGGAGGCACAAATAAGCAGGGATACTGCAGACACGTGTTTCGGCGTTACAAGGAACGCCTTTTTCAATGCAAAACAATTTTTTTTTGCATTGAAAAAGACGTTCCTTGTAGCGCCAAAACACGTGTCTGCAGTATCCCTGCTTATTTGTACCTCCTTAACGTTGTATTTTTTCTCTACATAGTTATTTACTGTTGCCATAATAAGTCTTACTCATTTATGAAAATCTATTAAATAAAAAAACGTGATGAAGGAAAAGTTTGGTACTTAAAAATAGTTATTACCAGAGCCCTGATTATATGCAACTGCATATGTGCAATTGTGCATATGAAGTTAAATATTTTAGCATTTTTGGCCTTAGTGCATATAAATGCATAATAACGGTATTTTTTTTTTTAATATAAATGCAAGTTACTGGCATTTTATTTGGTTTTAGAGTCGTATTAACTTTGAAAGAAATTTTAAAATTAAATATGGGTTTCGTCACAAAGAGAGTTGGGCGACCCAATGGATCCCATTTCATTGAAACGAATACTCTCTTTTCCGATACCCATTAAGAAAAGAAAAGACGTGACAGGAGTGGAGGGGGGGTCCACGAGCTACCCTGAAAGTTACAAACGTTTAATAGGTTAGAGCGAATGATGTTTGTGTTTAACTAATAACATCTACAGAAGTTGAAAATTATATTTTCATGTTTAATTGATAGTCTATTACAAAAGGCAACGCCTAGCAGAAGAAAACATTGAAGAGCATATCGGGATTAATTGCGGTAACAGTAATTAATCGTGTACCATTTTCTGGGTTAATAATTGATTTAGTATACATTTATCTCTTTAATTTTTTATAAAAAAGGCATTCATTTTGATTCAGTTTTGACAACTTTTCTGTGCGTGAGTAAAAACTTATTAGTATATATATTTTTTTCATTTTTAGTACAGATTTGAATGCACATTTCAATGAATTTTTAGTGTATCCGGGCTCCAGTTTTGACGATAACGCACGTTTGAGAAATGAAAATGCCTTGCAAAATACTGTTTGATACTTTGAATAATAACTACTAATAATAACTAACAAAGTAAAAAGAAATAATAACAAAAATAAAGGGTTGAAATGGGAAGCGTATGATGAAAAGGAGAATTGAAAATTAATTTAACTTAGTAAAACATCGGAGGTCTTCAAGAAATATTCTTTATTTTTATTTTATTTTTTATTTTTAATATCCACAAGTTGGTAGGCTTTGGTAATATCAGTGTTATTACATGTTTAGAGGTATAACAACTCAGAATAACGTGTTCAGATTGCAACTCAAAAGTAATATTTAAGAGTAATAATACATAATAGTACCAGCAGATAAACAGGCTGTTAAATGGACACTTTAGATGCACGTAAATACCGATTATACTCCAGTTCAAATAAAACCTCATTAAGACCAACGTCCAGTTGAAATTCTTTTCAAATCTTGCTTAAAACGTATTTACTTTGCATTGTTCTCAAATGTGTTTATTTTATAGTGGGGAACGTTGGAAGTACAATAGGACATTGACCCATTGCAGCCTCCAAAGCAGTATTTCTAAATTAAGCGCCAATAGCTGCACAAAATGTATTAATGAAATAAATAATACTAGCTGACTGGCGCGAAGCATCGCGATCGATAAATGCAGAAATTATGATTTTTTTTCTGATCGCTAGTAGTGACTAAAAGCAAATGTATTAGCCGTCACTTCTTTTTTTCAGTCGACACATTTGTTAGCAAACCAAAAATATCTAAGCATTAATTACTTTTTAAATTGTTACTAAAGTATAAAAAATATCAGTTTAAATGCAAGTTTACATAACTAATTAATTGTATAAATACTTAGTTATACACTGAAGTGACAAAAGTCATGGGATACCTCTTAATATCGTGTCGGCCCTCCTTTTGCCCGGCGAAGTGCAACAACTCGACGTGGCATGGACTCAACAAGTCGTTGGAAGTCTTCTGCAGGAATATTGAGCCATGCTGTCTCGATAGACGTCCATAATTGTGAAAGCGTTGATGGGGCAGGATTTTGGGCAATAACAGACCTCTCGATGGTGTCCCATAAATGCTCAATGGGATTCATGTCGGGCGATCTAGGTGGCCAACTCATTCGTTGGAATTGTCCAGAATTTTCTTCAAACCAATTGCGAACAGTTGTGGCCCGGTGACATGGCGCATTGTCATCCATAAAAATCCCATCGTTGTTTGGGTACATGAAGTCCATGAATGGCTGCAAGTGATCTCCAAGTAGCTGCACATAAGCATTTCCAGTCAATGTTCGGTCCAGTCGCACTAGAGGACCAAGTCCATGCCATGAAAAAACAGCCCACACCATTACGGAGCCACCACCAGCTTGAACAGTGCCTTGCTGACAGTTTGGGTCCATGGCTTCGTGGGGTCTGCGCCACACTCGAACCCTACCATCGGCTCTTACCAGCTGAAATCGTGACTCATCGGACCAGGCCACGGTTTTCCATTCATCTAGGGACCAACCGATATGCTCACGTGCCCACGAGAGTCGCTGCAAGCGATGTCGTTCTGTCAGTAAAGGCACTCGAGTCGGTCTTCTGCTGGAATAGCCCAAGAAATCCAAATTTCTCCGCAAAGTTCTAGCAGACACGTCCATTGTACGTCCCACATTGATTTCTACGGTGATTTGACGCAGTGTTGCTTGTCTGTTAGAATTTACGACTCTTTGCAGACGTCGCCGGTCTCGATCTTTAAGTGCAGGCGGTCGACCACTGCGCTGTCCATGGTGGGATGTTATGCCTGAAATTTCATACTCTCGGCACACTCTTGACACAGTGGATCTGGGAATGTTGAATTCTCTAACGATTTCCGAAATGGCATGACCCATGCGTCTAGCTCCAACTAACATTCCGCGTTCAAAGTCTGTTAATTCACGTCGTGCGGTCATCGTCACGTTAAAACCTCTTCACATGAATAACTTGAACAGAAATGAAAGCTCTGTAAAAGCACTGCGCATTTATACCTGTTCTATGCGATGCTACTGCCATCTGAAAATTTGCATATTGCTATCCCATGACTTTTGTCACTTCAGTGTATAATCAAGAATTAGCTATACAAAGAGGATATTAGTTCGATTTAAAGAAGTATTTTTTGTGACAGCTTAAAATTGTACAATTAGTCCATATTTTATCATTACATATTGTTAATCCAATTGTAAGTCCATATTTTGGGTATAAATTGAATTTTTAGAGATAAAACCAATGCGCTGTTTTATATAAAACAACTTTGAAAACTACGGCGTCTTCACCCTATGTGTTCTGCCTGCCCCTCAAGATTCCTCTTAATATGAGATGCGGCCTTCTAGTAAACAACGGTTGAGCACGGCTATATTAAACAATTTTATCCCAGTTTATTCCAATTCCTCAGATTTTCTTTTTTCTCTTCGATTTTAATATGCTGAGCTTCTCGTTCTCATCTTCTAAGCAACATGAGACCTCAAAAAGAATTAAAACGTGTGTAGAATATTTTTTGCTCGGAGCCATGAGGGGAGTCTTGGCGCTTCTAACGAGCTAAGAATATGGAGCAAAACAGGAAGATTGGAGTGCCTTACTTTTGCGAAATGCGACATATCACTTGAAGATAAATATCTAATTATTTTAATATTTTTAAATCATGAGTGCGATAGACTTAACTCTTTCTTCGTAATAAGGCATCAGTATTGTTTAGTTGATTTTGACTTTGGTGATAAATTGAAACATTTTAATGAATTTATTAAACAATTTGAGAGGTACAAAGTTATTTTTTAGTAAAAAGCATGTTCAAAATAAAGAAATAAATAAAATAAGATCAGGGTACTGATCAACAGAATTAATGTTAACAAACAAAACAAATCATAATATTTATTATCAGCACTATATTATGAGCATTATCTTTGCATATAAAAATGAATGTATGCATCTTTGTACCTAAGTATGTAGGTCCTTCATAGACTCATAAACTAACAGTCAGATTTCGCTAAAAATTTCACAGTGTGTTTGTGTCCTCACTGAGCACATCAAGAGACCAATTAGAAAAAAAAATCTGACAGGTAGTTCTTTTTCTATTCCAATTTTAGTTGAAACTTCCACATAAAATCTTTAATTCTTCCAAGGCTTTCGTCCATTAAAATTATTACTTAGTGCTTTATCTCAACTCCCCCTCGATAGCTAATTTTACGTTTGATATTTTCTTTGCTTCTCGTGTTTTTTCGAGGCTTCTCTCAATTCAAATAGTTAAATGTTTCTTTCGTGAGTATTCACCCTTGAATATGTAATGCTGCTAGGGATTGGATTTCGCATGTTGCTGTTGCATTTTAACCCGCGCGAAGCCGGGCATATCCGCTAGTGGTACATAAAAAACAAGAAAAAACATATTACTAAAAAATAATATGATTGAATGCGGTAAATATTTTTTCCTGCTAGATGAGCTCAGATTAACTCTTAAAAATAATCATGTGCTTTTAACAAACTTGACAGAAGAATTTTTAACTATTGTTTGGCCTCTTTGGGGAGAATTAGGGTCATTCTATAGTGACTGACGAAACATTCAGAGCTGATTTCGTAACTGTTTTTACTTGTAACTTAAAGGATAAAAAATATTTTTTAGTTATGCTGCTGGATTTACAATATACATGATATCTATATATCATTTCTGCTTAGAATTTAAAACAAAATTACTGACAGTAGACATTTTCTCAACCAAAATAGCATCGTGAATAATGTAACATTTTTGCAACCCTAAAAATGAATTCTCATGTTGTGAGGCAAAAATGTCTCAAAGTTAAGCAAGTGTTAAAAATTGAATGATATATTTGAAAAATGTGTACAGTTGGCTTTTAAAAACATAAAACACATGTATTAAATCTTATTTTTTCTTAGTCTTAAGTGTCACTTTTACTCAAGATGGCGTGTGACTAACGTAAAGTGACTAAAGTAACCATCGAATAACAAGCAGTAAACACACTACAAACTATTTATTATGGCTAATATCAGTGCTAATTACAATACTTTTTCAATTTTGTTTAAATTCTTATGTTGTATGATTTTTATTTATTTATTTATTTATTTATTTATTTATTTATTTATTTATTTTTTTGATACTTTTTTCACTTTGGTATTTTTTTTTTCTTCGCCTGAGGTTGAAATTTCTATGGAATGACCCATTACCCTTTTATTGAGCATTATTACAAAAAGACCATTTGGATTGCGAGGTGTAAACATCTACACAAGAAACACGCTTGGAAACTGAACATCCCGATTACAAAATATTCCAGAACATAACATACTCCATCCTTCGTATAAGGGCGTGTGTTTGTCACATTCACATGCAGACATCCTTTTCGGAAAAAGCGGGTCAAAGTCGGGACCTTCTTCCCCGACTCACAACATCACCCAGCGTTAAAGGTCGGACACCTCTGCGTGACAGACACCTTCTGAATTAGAAAAGGCGAGAATATATCAGCCCGAACACATGACAAAACACACAAAGCTGGCTTGCGCTCCTTGAAATTGGATTTGTAATCGGTAAAATAGGCAATTGGTGTTTGGACATGGCATATATACCGTAAAATAGGGTTAATTGGAACACTTTTCAGCTTTGATTGTAAAAAAAGCAGTTAAAAGATATTTTTTCAATTTGATTTTCTAGGTAAAAACTTCGGTCTTGCTTTACTTCTGATACTCCAAGCAAACACAAAACATTTTGAACAGTTATTATCTAATATATAAAATTCTCGTGTCACAGTTTTCGTTGCCATACTCCTCCGAAACGGCTTGACCGAATTTGATGAAATTTTTTGTGCCTATCCAGCATCTATGAGAATCGGCCAACATCTATTTTTCATCCCCCTAAATGTTAGGGGTAGTCCACTCCTAATTTTTTTTTGTTCGCACATAACATCTGATCTACTGAACTAAAACAATATGTGTTATCGTAAATCCTTACTTCAATGAGCGACCCGATGGTCAAGTGGTTAGGCGCGTCAGGTTGAAGTTCCTGATGGAATGAGATCGAATCCAGGTCCGCAAGGGTTTTTTCGAACAGCTGCATGTTTTTTTTTTTGAATGATTTTAATGATTGTAATGTCCTTATGCAGGTACATCCCCTCATGGGGATCTACCCCATATTTTTTTATAGTACAAAATGACAGTTTTGGTCGGATCTTTGTTAAAATTGGCAATGGGGTCCTTCGATGCTGTAGAATTTTCTTATGGACGTTTGTGCCATTTTTGGGGGCTTTGAATCGATTGTGGCAATAAATGGTTTTTGATTTGCGGCACTTATATTATTTTTTCAAAAATTATATACACTATCAATTATATTATGTTAATTTTTGTACCTTTATAAAATTCTGTATTTTATATCTTGCATTTACGTCAAATTCAAGGTAAAATTAAAAGTCAAAAATTCTGAAGAAGATAAATATATGTTAAAAATTAAAGTAACTATTTTTGTGATTTTCATATTGGTTGTGACCAAAAAACATCATTACAAACAAATAAAATGTATCAAACACCATGAGTGTTGAGTTATTAGGCAAAATCTGCTGTATAAAGTTTTTTTTCACTGCTAGAGGGGGGGGGTATGAACGACCATTAAAGTGACACAAATTTTTAAAAAATAAAGGTGGGATCTCCAATTATCTTGCTTCGTAATTTGAACTGTGCAACGGTACGCGATTAGCCATTCAAAAATTAATGAAAAACGTGATCGAAGCCATGGTTTTAACTGGCAAGTTCAGAGGTGAAAATATACTCTTACCACGGATTCCTATTATACCTACAGATGTGCCAATTCAATTCAAACGTATTCAGTTTCCGATTAGATTGGCATTTGCAATGACTATCAACAAATCCCAAGGTCAAACGATGCACAGTGGAGTATTTGCATGAAAATCCTGGCCAAAAGTCGAAATTGCAAACTTTACTTATTAGCTTTGACCTTGAACGTTAGAAAAGGTAGATAAACCTGGCATCATGAGACAGTATTCATTTTACACTGAAATTAACCAGTTAAGCTTACCAGCAGTCGAAACTTAGTACTTTCGGTTTTCGGTTATCTTTGATTGCGTTTGCAAAATTTCACTAAGTGACTCCGTTGCTTTATTTTCGCATTAGAAGTAACTATAGTGGAATAATTTACAATGGAGGGTGTTCGGCAAGGTTTGTACTCCGTTCTTCATCATTGTTTATTTATTTTACACTTCTAATTTTTGTGTGAATGTGTTGCTTAAACCTCACAAAAAGTACATCTGTTTTTTTGCAATTCTTTATGTAAGTGAAGGTTTTTAAACGTGTTGTACTCATTTGTACCACCTGCAAATTGTACCTACGATAGTTCAGAATGTCTATTTTGAGAATCTGAAACTAACTCTTGCTCGATTTTGCTCGAAAAAATATTAATTCCATAAATAGAGCAGGTGGTCGTTTTCATTTATTTTTCTTTCTTCGGCTGTTTCAGGTCCGCTGGCTTTCGTCATACCAATATCCTGAAAACAACTGCAGGAAATTATGATTGAATCTACAAAAAGGTCCTTCTGTGCGAAAATCAAAGAATTAGTTACATAATTAGCTGAAATTACTAATTACCCTTACGAAAAACTCAGAATTAAAAAAAATCATTAACAGTTTCAAAATTAGTTACTCTCGTAAATGGAAGGCCCGATGTAGAATTAAAAGCCGTTTCTTAGAAAAGAATCAGGAATGGTTAACTGGGGAGGTTCTTTTACCCGCAGCACCAGTTCCGTCTGTTTTACCAGAAGGGAGACCAGGTAAGGAATTCGGACAATCGAGTAATAGATCCAAGCGCCGGAAAACAATGGGAAAGAAAAAAATGTTGATGTTGATTAGTTAACTGATGCAGCGCAATTGAATCATCGTGCCATAGTCAATACAGATACTGCTAAAGTCATCCAGGACATAACTAAGTCTCCAACCAGAGCAATTAAGTTTCTTAAAGCAGTCGCTGCTGGTAATACATGTGACACTACGAAAAAACACTCGCCAGAGAAGGCTTTAGCAATATTTGTTGAAGCCAATTTTACAAGAAATCAGTACGAAATCACACAGCAGGCTAACAAAGATGTTTATCCGTGCTACACATATGTTCAGAAAGCAAAACAACAGTGTATTAAGGAATATCCCTGAAAATTTATTGATAAAAAGTTAGTTTGAAAAAGAGAGTAGTTGATTAAACCAGGTCGACCAAAACTGTTTTTTTTTTGGGGGGGGGGGGCAAATACTAATTACATTTCTTCAAAAAAAAATGCATCAAATCAAATACGTTTATTTTGTTCACTTTCCTCCCAAAACTCACTCCCCCCCCCCTTCCGTCAGCGACTGGCATGCAGCCAACAGCTATACGTAGCGAGTTAATAGGTGAAACTTTTTATTTCACCTCTTTATAAAAAAAATCATTATAAATCAATGAAATAAGATAACTTCACCGTTTTTGCTTTAAATGAAGGTGAAATGTTTAGATTATATCCTTGAAACGTTTCAGACCCATAACACGATTAGATTCTCGGATGCATGAATTTTAGTTTACATTGATTGAATAATTGAAAAAAGTCGAAAAAGTGACCTTTCTTTGAAAAATTCTATAAATTCGGTAAATTACGTTAGAACTTCAAACAATTTAGGCTTTTAAAGAAATTGATTTGCTCTAAATGATGATGTTTTGTTTTTTTTCTTGCGTTTACTAGGAGCTGTTTTACGATCGTAAACTCCTAGAAATCTGAAACTTGGATTAAACATTGAATAACTTTTTTTCTAAATTAAATTTTAAAAATCGAGCTTCAAGTTACAACATCTGACCTTTC
This sequence comes from Uloborus plumipes, assembly GCA_038373865.1. Classification (NCBI taxonomy): domain Eukaryota; kingdom Metazoa; phylum Arthropoda; class Arachnida; order Araneae; family Uloboridae; genus Uloborus; species Uloborus plumipes. The sequence goes on from JAXGGA010008793.1 coordinate 54,047, forward strand.
TGACAACTTGTATACCAAGTTTCATAGCTGTAAGTATGATAGCTTGGCTGTACAACGCACAAACACACAGAAGGATATTCCCCTCAGAAGAGCGAAAATTCCGAAATAGTTTTGGCCAGGATTTTCAGTCAAATACCCCACTGTGCGATGTCTGTTTGTGGCTTAGATTTGAGAACACCATGTTTTTCACACGGACAATTATACGTGGCATGCTCTCGAGTGGGTAAACCATCCAGTTTGTTTGTGTTAGCTAAAGATGGACTAACAAAAAATATTGTTCACGCTATAGCATTAAGAGATTGATATTGTTTAATAGTGTTACTGTCGTAATTGTTTAATTAATGATATATAATTTTAAGGAATAAATTATAATAACTTAAAAATAATGTTTGCCTTTCGTTATTTTTATATTCCCGCATCGTTCACAGCGCTCCATGCTTATTTCACGCATATACCACATTCTTACATACATACAATATACACATTCTACCATACATACATACATACTTACAATAAGTAAGCTATTTTTTGTCAACACTAGAAATTACTAGGAAATTATTTATATGGCAAAACAACTTTTGCCGGGTCAACTAGTTAAAATATATAGGAAATTATGGGTGTTCCGAATCACCCCGCTGATAGGGGTCAATCGGAACACATGTTAAAATTTTTACTTTTTTCCACGAAACCTGTAATAGGTCTCACAAAAATTAGAAAATTTATGGGGGGGAAAAAAAAAGATAATACTGTCAAAAAAATTAAATTTCAAAACCAAAAACGTTTTTAAATTTTTCAAAATTTAAAAAAAG